>DWNE01002591.1:0-18433 GCA_018249875.1 Cecropterus toxeus | reverse complement strand
CAGCCCATCTGATGGTAAGTGGTTACTGCCGCCCATGGACATTTGTAAGCAACTTCATATAGAACAGGGGTTCTATAGAAAGAATTTTTAAAATCGGTTTAATAGATCCAGAGACTAGCCCCTACAAACTCACAAACTTACAAACTTTAACTCTTTATAAAATTAGTATAGACTATTGGTCTTCTTAAATAACATGTTTTATACTTATCTAAATTATGGGACGTAAACATTACATTGAATGCCAGTATATTTTTTCTTTTAATACATTGTACAATTAAATACGACAACGATATTAAACAAACGAAGCACTCTGTTATCACAAGTGTGATAGCGTATGCGCTTAACATTTATAAATACATACTCATGTTTTATTCCAGTTATAAACTGAACGTTTAGGAAGATGCCTATTACAGTGCATATTACGAATATAAGCCCGCCATCACGGTTAGTGCTGGTGATAGCTGAGATCCTCGGCCTGAAGATAGAGACCAGAGAAGTAAATTTACTAAAGAAAGAACACTATAACACAAAATACGTAGAGAAGAACCCTTTACACACAATTCCTCTGCTAGAAGACGGAGATTTTAACCTCGCTGATAGTCATGCTATTGCTATTTACCTGATTACCAAATATGGTGGTGATAAGGTGGCTCATTTGTATCCAAATGATGTAAAACAGAGAGCACTTGTTCATCAGAGACTGTTCTTGGATGCATCGATACTGTTTCCAAGACTTATTATCATTGTAAAAGCAATAGCAAATGAAAATGCAATGAGTGCTGATAAGAAAAAGGCAGATGACGTTGAAGAAGCCTATGGATTTTTGGATAAATATCTAGAAACGAGTCCTTATTTAGCAGGTGGGCACATAACAGTAGCAGACATATGTTGTGTATTAACTGTGTCGTCACTACACATATTGGTGCCAATTGATGAGAAATACACAAACTTGAAGCACTGGATGGAGAAACTAAAGACTCAGGATTGGTACTTGAAGATAAATGAACCTGGTTTAAAGGACTTCAAAGATTTCTTAGATTTTCTGTTAAAAAGGAATACTGAGTAATATATATACTAAAATTACATTTTAAACAATTTTAACTTGTAGATATATGATTTTAATCTATAAAAAAATTAACTTGTAGATGCAAAATGTGTATTGATATAAAAAAAAAATATATTTCTCCCCACATATTTAACTGTAAATGTTTCTTACATAATTATGTGTAGATTGTTGTTGTTGTTCATGCCTATAATTGGCACTCATACCAGCTTGTATTTGTAAATTATTCGGTATTAAATGTGTTGTGTGTATTGCTGTTGGCATGTAATAAAATATAAATAAATAAATAAATAAATAGATGATATTTCAACATCGTACATAAATGCTTGATAACATAATTAACCTTAAAACTACTAAAAAAACGTGCATATTCGACTAAATACTATCACTAAGCAGCAAATTTTCCCTAAGGGTCCTTTAATAATACACTATAGTGAAAATTTGAACTCGCTGAGGGGATGTGGATGTATTGTCTGTTAAACTTATTACTAAAATAACCCTTTGAGGCTAAAGAGCTTTTGAAGTTTATATGTAAAATAGATCTTTTCGTCATATTGACATAGGTTATTCAGTCATTTCTTTTACTTAAGTCCTATAAATAAATAATTACATAATTATATAGTTAAAAATACCTTACTATTTTAATATCCTTATACTTAAAAATTATTGTCAGAACGGTTTCTAACTAAAAGCTTTTTTATATTAAACAAGCTTAAGGTATACCCATGCTTCGATGCCTGACATAAAAATTGTCGCCAGAATTTAAATAGTGCAGAATATAGAAATCAAAAGAAGCCTTTAAGTTAACATTTCACATGCACGTAGCACATTCATGCAAAATTTTATGTAAATCGAAACCATTTACATAACATATGAGCATGTAGTCTACTTAATAATAAATGATCAATGCAGCCCATGAACATGGCGAGCACCTTCATATCCAATCACAGTCGAATTCTAGGACTTCTGTCTGAAGTCAATCTAGGTGTATTACTTCTCCCTTGCCTTAGATGGACGCCTCATGTGAACATAATCCGGCAACCATACCCTTCCACTAAAATGCGAATACTGAATGTTAGAAATATGGGTAGCTTATTATTTACTATAGAGAGTATTTTAAAAGAATAGCAATAATGTTACTTACAAAAAAAATATATGTAATGGCACTATCTAGGTGAAATCATTATCTATAAACTACCTAAAAACTATCTAGGTAATTAAAACGGACGGCGCAGAAGGCTTAATGCTAGTTATGTAACCTAAAAACGACAAAAACATATGAAGACGTCCAATCACTTAACGTAATTTTTATCAAAGATAAAATCGATAAATTTGTCAGCACTCATCCTACACCCGAAAGTAAATTATTCATCCAACAGGCCTTTAACAAGTTCAACGTGATGCCGATCGTTTTACATAAAATGGACGCCAGTGCGCCAGCCAGGGCAGTCCTCCTGGTCGCTGATATAATAGGCCTGGAATTGGAGACTAGAGAAGTGAATGTACTTGAAAAGGAACAATTACAACCGGAATATGTACAGAAGAATCCAATGCATACTGTTCCTCTGCTTGAAGATAAAGGCCTAATACTGGCTGATAGCCATGCCATTATTATTTACCTAGTATCCAAATATGGTGCAGACAAGAGAGCTGAATTATATCCCAATGATTTGGGAGACAGAGCGATAGTACATCAGAGATTATTTTTGGATGCATCCGTTTTGAATCCAAGACAGTTCGCAGCTGTGAAAGATGTATTTTATGGAAATGCTACATCACTCGATGAAGACAAAATAGCTGATATCGAAGAAGCATACGGATTTCTGGAGAAGTACCTTGAAGCTAGCCAGTTTTTAGCTGGAGAACATATTACTATAGCAGATATATCTTGTGTAACAACTGTATCGCATCTTAATGTCATAGTGCCAATAGATGAGAAATTTCCAAGGCTGCAAGCTTGGCTGGAATTTTTGAGCAACGAGGACTGGTACCAAAGGGGGAATCAACAAGGCGTGATGAATTTTGGAATAATGCTCACATCTAAAATGCAGCAAAATGCTGAATAGTGATTAGTTAACATCAGTTTTAGAGAGATATTGTTATTTCTGTAGTTCCTTTATTTCATTTGTGATTCTTGGTAAATAAATCGTTAAATTACGATATTATTTTTATTTAAAAAAATCGGTTCGTGAGTCACGCATATAACATTTTTAGTGCACTTATTTACGATTGATAGTGAAATGGGCGTTGCTTATCTAATGTAGCATTAAGATAATGGAGTGACCTAGCCTTAAGTTGTATCCGGCAAAATTCATATTTGAGAAACACTCATACATATATTTTACTAATAGTTAAGGGGAAACAATTTAGCCTTAAAAGATCTTAATTTTAGACTTAAATTTGGTTTTGTTTTTAAAAGTATATTTACTTCCTATGCGCAAAACAAACATTACACGGTTAAACGTTCTAAACAGATGCAATAAAAATAAACATTGCATGCTCATATCCCGTTTATGGCCGACACTAAAGAAATTCGGCCATAACAATCAATAAGCGTGTTGGAACCGTGACAAATGGCAGACGTGGGGCAATGAGCGATAACTTACGAATGATAAACATTCATAAACTATGATATATAATATTATCGGAGATGAACAATGATAGGCTGATATGTGGTCTGGGGTCATCTCAGGTACTTTTCGGAGGTCATAACGTTATTGTGGTGTGTGGTTTCGGAAGATATTTTATTTTTATGAAAAACGAATAGTGATTTGAGATGAAATTATTAGCAACGATTTAACAGTTTACGTATATTGCAAATAATAAATTGCTACTGGACTTAAGGAATAGATTAGAGAAACAGCAATTACAGAAACAGAACTAGATACTAAACTACATGCTGCAGATATATGTGATATAAGAAATAATTAATTACTATCTCTGCCCATGGCCTCGACCACGTTTAAAAAAAGTTACTTCCGACTTGTCTGTACTTTGTGTTAAAAAAGCCAAACCCCAATCTGTCTGTGATATATTTGAGGATGGACATAATGTGGAGTTTGGATACTCATGAGTAACATAGACCAACATTTTTAAGACGTTGTATGTTGATTGTAAGTCCTTCAAAAAGAGCCACAGTGCCTTGGGAGAGGTACTGAGTTGAGTGGAATTTTAGAGCACTAAAACCCTCTCGGTGACCTTCCTCAATGCTTCGGAGAGCCTTCCGGATTCTTAAATGGAACGCACCCGGAGTCATTTGAACACATTCGCCCTGTATGACACTGTTTTTCCAGAATATTGTGCTTAAGATGGATTGTATACGATCACATATACCTACGATGGTATACCTTTTCAGGATCGACCGTGGCCGTAGCCGACCGATTCGAACTCCCACCCTTGCCGTTCGCATTACCAAAAGCTCACTCTTAATTGCCTGTGACAGGTAGGACATTAGTTCCATTCTAGTCACAAGACTACAGACAAAGATCTAACATCAGCAATACAAATCCTTATACGGTAATACAGAAAATAAATAATTTTAATGTCAAATTATCTTTTTGATCCCAACTCTGGAGAGTTATATCAAAAAGGTTTATGTAATAAAAGTCAACTGCCTTAAGTAGTTTTCTATGTTCCAGAGGTCCTGAATAAAAGTTTTGAATTAAACGAAAAAACGATGCTCGGGGACTAAGATTTTGTTAGGCAAAAACTTTTTACTTAAGTTTTAGGGCACTTAATCTGAAGAGAATTAACTAACTGTGGCCCGCGACTGTGTTTTGGCAGTGGTCTCTAACCATACGCATTAACTGATATCATCTCGTAAAAAAAACACATATTCTTTTTGTATTTGCGCTTAAAATTGAAGCGATGATTCAATTTACTTTTTTTACTATCATGCAATACAACAAAGTCATACGATTAATGTCTGAGCTGCGAATTACCACCGTGAAGTATTTCTTGCGTTTCGATGGAAGCGTGTGGTTGTTGGTTTACTTTCATATGAGATGACCTAGTCGTATTTGGGAGTAGTAACAGATGGAACTCCTATTTTTATGGAGTTACTCATGTCTATCAGTGACAACATGCAAAAAATATTTTTATAATTATTTTATGCACAATTACTATTAAAAATATCGTAGATATCGTATACATACGGGCAGATGTTCAGTTATTAAGAAGTAAATTGGTGGCGCAGGCAAATAAAGCCACAAAACTATATCTTAGAATTTATAAACAACTATTGAGAAAATTTATTCAAAAAAATAAAACCATTTCGAAACCTTTCTTAAATAAGTAAAACTAAACTGTAATTTCAAAAATAAGTTCGCGTTACCCATTTCTCAGGCTTCATTGCTGCCAAACTTTCACACAACTTTTACAAGATAAAAGCCTTTCTTTGTACAACTAATATCTATCAGAAATCTTTATTGGGTGATTATTTCTTAGTGAAATCCCCCGACAAACAAGCATATATGAAGATAGATATCCCAATCGGTAACACATACGAAATAGGGCTCTATCTTAAGGAGCTAACAAGATATTTTCCGCGGAGGAAATATAAGGGTATTATGATGTAATTAGCTATTTTCGTCCACAAAGTTGTAGAAAGAGGAGTAATTGGAACAATGGCAAGTTTCGGACATGTTGGTGACAAGGTATGAAGAAACTGATATATTGTTGCCAAGTTTTTCTTTTGTTTTTGCGGAGTGGGACCCTAGTTTGCAGGCTTGCTAATGAGGAGTTATGACCTCGTGTTATGTATGTTTTGGTCCCAGTTATAAATGTATATACGATGAGATGTTATGAGTTACCAATCGCTTTATTCGTACGTCGTAAAAATATTATAACTACTTTTTTAGGATTCTGTACTCAAAGGGCAAAAATTGACCCTATTACTAAGACTCCGCTGTCCGTCAGTCCGTCTGTTCGTCTGTCCGTCTGTCTGTCACCTGGCTGTATCTCATGAACCTTGGTAGCGAGAAAGTTGAAATTTTCACAAACAATGTTTCTCTTGCCGCTGTCACAACTTAAAACAGAGTAAAATATACATTTAAGCGGGGCTCTTATACATCAAACGTTATTTTATTTCAGTTTTTTTAAAAGTAATTGTACAGAACCCTTTGTGCACGAGTCCGATTCGCACTTGGCCGATTTTTATAAATAAAATTAAGTAAACGAGAATGCAGAACACCTGATAGCGCGTGTTCAACGCTAGCCATGAACATCCGGAACGAACTCCACATAGGACTGGAGTTTAATTAAAGTCAATTTTAGATGTGCTACCCCTCCTTAAAGTTGAGAAATCGACGACCCGCGTGGCCGAGCGGTTACCATACCAATCTAACGCGCAGAGGGACCTGGGTTCGATCCCCGGCCAGATTAAAATGTGAATGATGAGTTTAGATTTCTGTTCTGGGTGTGGGTGTTTGTGTATTCGTCTTTGTGTGTCCATGGCACCCACGATACAGGAGAAAATCCTAATGTGGGGCTATGAGTGTAGAAAGCGTCTAATGGCCTAGTAATTAAGTCAACCGACTTCCAAGCCCTTCCAACGAAACGCATAAAATGTTAGACGTTAAAAATAGGTGCAACAGTGGTACCTCCGCAGTAGAAACATATTGGTTCTGTCAACTTTTAAAACAAGTTATCTTATCTTGTTAGTAATGACAGATGTCCATGGCCGGCAGTGCTTACAATCACCTGAATGTAAGTGGGCACTGCCGTTGTCCACCTGGATTGCTTACTCGTTCGCTACTTCAATCTTCTACATAACATTACTCTTAAACACAAAACAATAACAGATGCACAGAGAACTCTAAATCTAGGTTTAATACCACTCAAATTTTACTACACAACTAACTACTTATTAAATGTTTCAAATTAAACCAGTGAGTACGGTGACGCTATAAACCAAAGCTTTGAAACTAAAGACATTAACTGAATTACGAAACAGGCAATATTGTGCGCAGTTCAAATAAAAGGGTTCATTGTAACCGTTAGTTAAGTACTAACCCGTAGTTTAAGATCGGAGTAACAACACGTGTGATTATTGCCTTACCAACAAATGTGAGATTTTATCTTTGATCTCTAAAAACAACATCCATTGCTGCCTTTGTTCTTATAAATGTGTAGCATAATTATACCTTTTGTACAAAAGTAGCAATGTATGTCGGTTAGTGATGAAATAATGTAAGATACAGATGCGTTCGGGAAGCAAACGCGATCGCCTAATAATGACGCCAGATGGCATCCAATCAGCCGTCGATACGCCACCGAAACTGCGCTTGCGCAACTAACTGGAGTTGTAATTGTAGAGAGTTGTTACAAAAACAAGATTTTTTTTGTATTTTAAAGTTTTTATTATATGCAATTAGATTGATTCTAGGTTCTATCGCTGTTTTATTGTTGAGAGAAACAGAACGCTTAAATTAATTTACATAATGAATAGATAACATCTTTCCTTTGCGAAATCGATAAAATATATATAATACTATGTAATCTTAAAACCTCCGTGTTTTTATTACTTTTTCTCAATTATTTGTATATATCCGCCACATATGAAATTTCAAACGAGGTACGTCTGATAAACACAATAAGACTAAATTGGCTTCCTTCCTGTATAGAACCAAGAAAATAATAAAACCGATGAGACGGTACCATCAACTCTTAATAAATCCACGAGTGTCGACCTAATGCGTGACGTTTAACACATAGACTCCACTACTATTTTAATGGCAGAGTAACTCCATCTATCATTCAAACGTAGTTTAGACAAAAGATCATCCGCGCCACCATTAATTATGATCCCATAATGGTATGCTTCGAATTCTTTTGTGATGAGTCTATTAGGAATAAACACGCCTCTTAAAATACCTGGCGTGAGGCCTGGAGTCACCTGCACCAAGCTTCAATCGAAATGTGTCTTGAAATACCTATAATTCACAAGGCCACAAATTTAGGCAAAGGATAAGTATTCAGACTTAAGTATTCGGATTATGGCCACACCTCTTCACACAAATCTACGCAAATTTTCTTTTTCTGAAAATGGGGTATAAAACGAGCATGCAATACAACTAATGGCAAATGTTCTCTACTGCCTATGAATATCGATAATCAACTGCATGCAGACCAAATAAACTAAAGTAAATTACAGATTTGTTGCTACTTGTGAGGGCTAAGATTATCGTCTCACTGCATGTGAGCAAGTAACAACATCCTTCATTTAACAGTTTCAAGTTATGGGTAAGCGCTGGTGCTTCCCCGGTGGACTCGTACTCGTTCTGGTCCATCACATGTTATATATTTGTGCAAAATATTTGGTGGCTTTATGATGAAATGGCTGATTAGATGATGTTATGGTTCGTAATTGTTTCTTGGGTTGATATTTCGGTAACACTATAAGAGCCAAAGCCCCATGCAAAATTAATGCAATAAAGATACAAACTTCAATAAGCCTAAGGTTCACATTGAAAGGAATCTATTTGAACCAATTTCAGTCTATTTCAAATTACAAAGTGCTTCAACGCAAACCTCAATGGACCTCGCCGTATCTATCAATAGGACATGTTCCTGTACTACTAATGTACCCAGGACTTATTTTAGAGGTAAGCTAAAGATCCAGCCCGAGGTAGGCGTTTATAAAAAAAGTACTTCCAAAAAAATAATAACATTTTAAGTTTTGGATAGAAGCAGGGATCCTAATTGGAAATATTTAGCTCATCTCGTCCCTTCTCATTGATGTCACAGATACACTAATGCAGAGACAGGCTATATCTCTACTCCTCCCCTTCCCCCTATGCTTTATTGTCTTTGCCCTGCTCTATTCCCACTGGCATAGGGCTCGGACAGTATTTATATTTTACTCAATCTTGAACTACCAAATACTTAAAGGAAAACAAAGAAAACCATTTTTAACTACAAAGCAAATTATTTTGAAGACTATATCATCCCATTTCCAAACAGTTAACAAATGCGTAACATAACATTTAATATTAACACTGAGGTATTAATTATCAACTAAAAAGCGCAAAACTTCATAAATCTTGTCCGCACGATACTAAAACTCTACAATGGTTGAATTTATTGACGGATCAAAGAAAATATTTTTGAAGCAATATTTTATGATGTTGCTGTTGTAAAATATCCTCTGTTGCGAGCAACATAGAGATATCGTAAGTTGTTGATTTGATGGCCGGTAACTTAACGTACACCTCTTGTTGGCTACTGACATTAAAAGACCTGTTCCATCATCAGCGAGTGACTCGAGGGCAAGAGATTTTGTTTTATCGGTCTTAATGTTTCAAAAGGAGGTAAACCATTTTTTGGTTCGATTTCGGAAGCATCACCGCGACACCTAGTTCTTCCTAATAATAGCAGAGTTATAGGCTGTTGTGTTCTGATCTGTGGAGTGTGTTAAGGGAAACATACATATCCAAGGCATTCCTAATTAGTCCTCAGGGGTTCTTGAAGGTTTCTCCCTCAATTAAGACTCTGATCTTATCTGGAGTCTTTTACAGATGTCCATGAGCGGAAATGGGTGGCCATTAACGTAACGTAAGTGGTTACTATCAAGTCAAGTACATGCTCGTTTGCTACATATTATAAAAAAACGTATTCATTTTATTGCACTGGATGGGGCCATAGTCATGGCGGCAACCAGATTATTTTCATATTAGAAATAGGTCAAACAGTATTCGTGCTATTGATGTCAAACATCAATAGGCGAACTGATGGCGTTGCAATGGTTGATGATTTATGTATTTTTGCGCCATCCTTTATACATTATCGGAACTATTAAGTACCGAATAAAAATAAGTGTGCTGCGGTGTTAGTTCAACTTAGTGCGGAGTATCGTACGAAGGTGGCGGTATTTTCGTTATGTTTTATATTTAATTCCTGTCGCAATATTGTATTTTATGCATATTGCGCGAACGCGATGTTTCACATCTGCCAGGCGTCTCGTAACGTATTTTTTCTATCGCTTATCGTTAGTATCTCAGTGGGTAACAAGTAACAAACAAACCAACACCGTAGATGACTCATTCGGGAATCAGGTCAACTGGCTTTGTACAAAAGTGAAATAACGATGACTCAACGCTTGAAATTTTATAGATTTGGATCTGCTTTGTGACATATTTCTTGGTAGTTACATCATCCATCTAATACTATTTGTGAAGGTGGTAGAACCCCTCGTGGTTCGCGTCCGTGCCAGGCTCGTTTCTGTGTAATAACAGCAGTATTAAGTGTTGCTATGTTTGAGGGGTAGTAAGGGGTAAGTAAAACTACTCATCCGAATTAGAAATAACCGAGGCGGCCATGTCCACTTACAATCAGGTAAAAACATAAAATATAAACGCTTTCTACACTCATATCCCCAGAGTAGGATTTTCTGCTGTATCATGGGTGCCATGGACACACAAAGACGAATACACAAACCAGACCCAGAACAGAAATCTAAACTTATCATTCACATTTCTGTCTGGCCGGGCATCGAACCCAGGACCCACTGCGTGTTAGACCGGTATGGTGACCGCTCCGCCACGCGGGTTGTCAAAATTAACATTAGGTGGAATGCGTACTTTGCTACCACTACTTTTTAAACAGGGAAGTAATAAGACATAGCTTCAAAAACAAATTACTCAGTATCCAGTACTTCAAGAACAGACGTTAGAGTAAGCATCTGACGTTTGCGTTAATTCGCCGCTTAATATTTCATTTGCAGCATGCTTCGCGCCGCTTCCATCGCAATTACTCGTATAGTAATAAAATTTAGAGTACAGTCGCTGATGAAAGTCATAAACCGTTTCTGCTTGCAAGAACTGTTTCTACTTTGGTTCGCCCGGGTAAAAGGTACCTCACCTTTTTGATGTCGAGGAGAAAATCTTGAAATGGTACCTGACAACGTGTGAGTGACGGAAGGTTATGAGTGATTTTCACCGCACTGAAACCCTCCTGGTGGCCGACCTCGGCGCTACGATGGGGACTCCGGCATCTCCATAGGAACTGGACCTAGGAGTTCTCTGAGCGGGTCGGCTCATCGATCTCCTCCAGGTGAGCAGCTAAGCTCACTACCCCGTTTAGTCTTCCTATTGTCGCTTGTTTGGACGGTTCGAGCTCCAACTTTTGCCACCCGCATCCCTTGACGCCTTTTCTACGAGGCATACGTAATTCTAAAGAAAAACAATTCTTGCGCTTCGGTGGAAAGGAATATATACAGGTTTATTTTGTTTGTAATACCATCTTATACGTAGAAGCAACGCATCTGTTATTGACTTCAGATTCTATCTGAACAGTACGATTCCTACCACATCTATCAGAATACCAATAATAGTAATTACATTAATTTACCACTATTATAATAATGATATTTTAGGTAAAAGCCTACGATATTTTTAGATAGCGCTACGCTATAGACAAAACGTTTTTAAAGGCGACTGTACTTACAACTGAGCGAAATAATCCATTTATATTATTAATTCAACAGTTTTCATGTGCCCCCAGGGGGTAATACGCGGAATTAAGAGCGTCGACCGATCTTGTTGAATTTTATTTTATGGACACAAAGAAATGCGGCTAAATGATTAAAAAATTCAAAGGATTGATGAAATGTTTAGTTACGTTACAGATTTATTAGTTAAGACAATCTTCTGCATTTTTTAAGTATACATGGTAAGCTAAATAATTAATGTAACATTTTCAAAACACAAGTACAGACAAAATAACAATTTACACACTACAGACGTGAAACTTCTGAAAAGCTCACGAGAGATTGAGATGGATCGAGAGTATCGGAAGTATTAGGATAAATACACACACACGCGTTCTACACTCATAGCCCCACAGTAGGATTTTCTCCTGAGTCTTGGGTACCATGGATACACAAAGATGAATACACAAACACCCAGACCCAGAACAGAAATTTAAACTTATCATTCAAATTCGAGCCGACCCGTCGAGTTGACCCGTCGAAATGTGAATTATGAGTTTAGATTTCTAATCCTACTGTGGGGCTATAAGTGTAGAAAGCGTTTAAAGCATTTAGCGTTTACTTTTACCGCACTGAAATCAACCCGTTAGTCGCACACGTGCCGTCCGCACCCTGGAAGCCCCTTTTAGTAGCCTGTTACGACAAGCAGAGGATACCGTAGCCCTAATCCCGGAACTACAGGGACGATGTACAACTTGGTCTCAGACCCTATTACATGCAGTTTGTTATTATGCCTATTTGAATTTAATCTCTTTTAACTGTTTATTTATTAACCATCATGGGGTCTATTTGCGAATCGGTAAATAAACATTACTCACAATATAAAAATCAAAAGTAAGGTCCAACTCACTCACTCCTCATTTATCTTTGAAGGGTTAAGAAAAACAATCTAAGATGGAAGACTAATTTGGTAACTCAGTCCATTAAAATGTTCCATATCCACCATATTGTCACATCATCCATTTATTTCCATACCCGCCGTTACAGGAGACAATATGTTACATCACAAACCATTACTAATTTCCCTCTGAAGAAACATTTTTGTGTATCACAAAGTTATGTTTGCGTGTACGATGGAAGTAATCTGCCCGCATAAGGTTTGAATTTATTTCAGAGTTACTTTTAAAGGAGCCTGGTTGATCTATGAGTTACGCAGTCACGGTTTTCGGTACTTGTCTTGTCATAAGCGAGAAGCTGGCGGCGAGATTGAGCGAGTGTTATTTTATTAATGTGGGTGATTTATTACGGACATACATTATAATGAAACTTACAATACGGTACCAGCGTCACGCGTACTCAGAAGTTGAATGGGTGTAGTTGCTAAATTTCGTTCATGCTCCTGTCATCCAGATACATTGAGCCATGATAAAATAGCAGTTCTCAATAGTTTTTCAAACGTTATCTCACTATCGAAAAGATCGTAGATCTCTTATCACCGTTATAGCTAGTATTGTTATGTCAAAATAGACTGCAAAAAAAAAAGAAATATATAAGCAAAAAAAAAAACAGATGAGTTTCTTGCCGAACCTTCTCAATTGACGTGATATTCCAATCCGGTAGTAGTGTAAAATAAATATTGTAGCCGACAATTTGTAAGTGCCCCCATAGGCCAATGGTAAATAAATATATTTCATTTTATTTCTTCCAGGTGACCTCCATTAATTAGTTTACAGCTTAAGCGAGAAAATTTTGATTGCAGCATTTTAATCGCGTACAGTAGAACAATAACCGCACTTTTTGAGAGGCGAAAATTGAGTATGGGTACATTTGCCGTAATTAATATCGACTGTGAAGAGACATAATGAGGTTTTGTATTCTATTTTAATTGGACCGTGCTGTCATATGGATTCTTTACGTATGACTAATTGTTACATTTGGATATTTACTATTTTAAATATTACGAAGGGTTTATTCTGAGCGGTGATTTTCTAGTTGTGCCCTTCGTTCGGTGGGATATCATTAATTTTCTTATATGAAGTAAGTAAATAGGTACACGAGAAAGCGGTCACTGATATCCATGGATATTTGTAATAAACCCAAATGATATCCAGGGGAATTTGGGTTCCTATCAGAAGTTAAAGATCTGTTAGTACCAGTAAATTAGTACGCCATATAATTAAATCTTACAAAACATAACTCTATTAGAATACACCAAACAATCTTGCAACATTAAGGCATACTATGTGATACTTGCGAGAGATGTCGGTGTTAGATGCCACCAGTCTCTTTCTTCCCGTGGACGTCATAAGCAGCAAAGTAGCTGAGTACACAGAAGCTACTATACAAAAATTAAATAATGCTCTACAAGGAATAAGTACTAAATTGCCAAAACTCGTCACTAATAATTTTAAACAATGTCCTTACCTACTTCAGTTTCGTGTAATATCCAAACAATTTACAAATCCATAACTCTAATGAAAACAATTAAAACTAAAATGAAACTGCGAACAGAGCCAAATGTCACGACTAGTTTTAATTGCGAGTAGAGATACAACGATGAAAAACGCAGCAATTTTGCAAAAACGACACGCGGAACTTTTCGTGGATGCCGACAAGAGTAAAAAGTATTAAAACAAACGCACTGTATGGCTGAAACGCCGCATTTGTATAATAATATACCAATATTAATCTTCTAATATTATTTAGTTAATAAATAAAACCGATAAAATTCAATACAATTCTTCAACCACCGCCTTAGTTATAGCGAAAAGAAAAGAATCGTCAATATCTCTATATCTCTTACATGAGAACAGCAGACATAAATCCCGAATTGACTGGGTTGGTACGAAAATATTTTTTCATTATGAAATATAAAAATCACTTTGAGGAAAAATAATTCAGAATAAAGTCATGCATATTCATTGTAAAAAGTCACAAGACTAGGCCGTGTCGTGGAACTCTACGACGCCTAACTTAGAAGAACTCCACGGCGTCATGACATGGCATCCCGATACGACGTGTCAAAATACGACGCAGTATCTTATGTTTGTGTTTTAGAAGTTTTGTTTGGAAATAAATGACGAAAGTCTTAAAAACATTACTAAATTAATATTTTGCAAATTAATCTTAGTTAAGACCTAACATTAATTTGCAAAATGGGTCTTGTTTTGTTCTTTATGAACATGTGATATATATGTATAGAACATCAGAAAGTTCGATGACTAATGCGCAGCTATCCCTGAGGACAATAAAATATAACATAATAAGTCGTTTTTAAAGTGAAATAAAAAGTCGTTTTTAAAATAGCGGCGTTTATATCCCACAGTGCGTACCGCTGTCCGGTCGCGCGGCCGCTCATCAGTCACCGCGTCGCGCGACATTACCCGCGCGCGCTGCTCGCCTCAGATTAGCGTGATTAAAAAAATATTACCGATGTATACGAGGTATATCTGATACGCTACCATTTGTGTATTTTGGCGGTTATATTTTAATGTACGGACCACTCTAAATTTTTGCTCGTGATGACTCGGAGTATGCCCCTTATCTAATTATGGTTAATTTTCTTGTACAACCTTATAATTGTGACGACCTCGTTTTATATGCTTTTTAGGGTTCCGTAACCAAAGGGTAAAACTAGACCCTATTACTAAGACTTCGCTGTCTATCCTGTCGCTAATTTTTATTGTAAATACTTTATTATTTGTAAATAGTAAATATAGGTGTGAAAACAGTGTATTAACCCTTTTCTTTTGACCCTATATAATAATTTATTAAAAATATAAATTCATTTTAATTGGACCAATGAGATTCAAGTTAACGAATGTTACTTAAGTTATATACTTTCTTATATTTTATGAAGTACTCTATCTGTTTAGTATGTACTCGTACAATAAATATTCGAATAAAACATGAACAAAACAGAAAGATTAATAAAATATTATTCATGTTGCCAGCCGTCATTAGGAGTATGTTATAAACAAAATAATTAATCATTTTAGATTGTCAAATAAAATAAATAATCGATTTATAATTTGTTCAGCTAATTACATGCGTATAAAGTTATCCTTTATACGCATGTAATTAGCTACCACACTAAACCAAACCGCTAAGCAAAAAATATCTGATACTTCATTACTTATCTTTCTTGCTCTTAGAACAGAACACAAAATTGAATAGAAGAAAGTTTCCCTTTAGAACAGAACACAGCAATGCATAATACTGCTGTTATTAGTCTGAATTAGGTTTGGCGGTGGTGCTTCCGGAGTTGAAATACAAAGAGTTCTAACAATAATATCAATTAGAATTTCAAAACACTGTTACTGAACATATAATATTAAAAAATCAGTACTTTAGGGACGCGCCGTAGCGTAGGTCACCCTTTACTGGACGAGTCAAACACAGAAGCTTTTAATAATAGTCATATTTTTCACAGCAGTTTATCAATTTACAAATATTTTTCAGTCGAGCTGTGCGTTTTACAATTGAGATAGATGCTGACTTTTATACAGAACAGGAAACATAAATCTTTCAAACAGAAATTCGATAAACAACCGACATTCTGTATTTTGCAATGCATTCAGTATTTTTTCAACCCCATCAGTATTTTGAGTTTAAATAAACAAGGACAAAGATATAGACAGGGCCATTTATTTTAATTTAAATTTGGCGCCGCTTTTGACAAGTGTCACAGATGATTAATAGCTGCGTTCGGTTTAACGGTTTTCGACTACCCGCAAATTTGTAAAATATCGACCTTTGCCAACGTAATTATGAGACGTCAAACTGATATATTTATAATTGTTACATTTTTCTATCTAAAAATATTTATCATACAAACAAAAGATAAATTAACAAACTGAAAGCTGTCAATTTAAGTTAATTTTTTTCTTAAATAAGTTTTTTTTCAAACTAAATTGTTAAAATCTTAAAAATGCTTATTAAGACTAGCCTTATTTTAAGTAAGTCGAATTTTAAACGATGTTTTAGTAAAAATCAGTAAATCGATTTGGTGTACCTCAGAACGATTTAAATTATCAATCCATCATATCCGGGATCGCGGGCAGCGCGCCAACATGGCGGCCGGAAATTGTCATTGCCATGTAATAAGTGGAGAGGAAAATGTTTTTCGTTCATTTTCCTGTGTTCACATTTTCTTCTATGTAGTGATTTCAATTGCCTACTTTTTCACGAACATACGCGTTGAATTTCGTTTCAGAAATTCAGCACAGCACTAAACCTCTGAAATATGAATATTATTATTTTTAAACCCACTTGAACTATTAATTCTTTTAACGTTTTGAAATTGGTACACGAACTAATGAATTCCGCGTATAATAATAATTATATTACAGTTTTGGCAAGTTTTAAAAAATGGTTGACTGCTTACTCATTTGTTACTTTCAGAAAAAAATGTTCCTTTCATTAGTATTTCTCGGCCACGTACTTAATTATAAGGTGAAGTACCTCTTACAATCAATTCTGAAAATTCTATTCGCATGCAAATGTTTTCACGTCTCTATTATTTTATAACCTTGCTGACCAAAATTATTACTTCCAGGTAACAAGTGTGTGTTCCACAAATAAAGAGTATGTATTGCAAGTTTGCAACGAATATTACTGATTCTTAATACTTTTGTTGGGTTTAAGTCTCTCGCTGCAGAAGGATAAAGGACTACACCGGGTTTTATGGTTGCGGTCTTACTTTCATGTCCGCTTCACCCTAGTCCTTGGGAGTAGTAACTCATTCGTTATTGCCTCCAGATATAACCATTATTTGAAATGAGGTTGCTTACAGATATTCATGGGCGGCACCAATAACTTGTTATATGCTCTGAACTGCGTCAACAGCATGCTAATTGCTGCTTCATCCCTGTAAAAATATACCTTAACACGCTCGTATTATTAAAATTACTAGCAAAAAGTTGTCACAATATAATATAACACAAACGTCTGCCTTATTATAAATTATGCTAATTACAAGCATCATAGCACCACTTTAGATAGAAATGACATAATTTAACTGCTTTTGAACAATTAACATGGTATATTTCCACATATTGCAACAATTGCTTTTAATCTTTATCAAGGCATCTTCTATTGTCGCTTGATCGCTGACAATGCGACTAAGATTTACGGCCATAACAGGTGAAAACTACTTATCCAACATTTCGGGTCACCATCAGTCTTAAGTACATTCACAACCACCACAAACGGTACAATATCAAATCCGAAACTACATTTTTCCTTAACCTCGATATTTTCTAGTTACAATGAAAGTTTTAATCTAAACGACTTCCAGTTAAATCGATGAAGTTATCGCTACTTCTCGGTAACGGCCAGTTGGAATACTTAAGAAAATTCTCGAAATGTGCAAGCATTAACAATGAATATTGTAGGAATGACCGCCATGTTAAATTCTCAAGGTCCATGGCATGCTAAAGATGAAATGATTAAAATTATTAACGCGCTATGAATTTCTAAAGAAACGCAAGTAAATAATAAATAGTAAATTAATCTCATAGAGGTCAAATTATTTCCTGGTTTGTCAGATTTTTATAATATAAAAGTACAAACGAACATGCAGTCTGTATTTCGACCAAATTATCAAGTCCTTAACGATTTCTAACTTCTTACGTCTTTAGATGTCTGTTTTTGACAATTGTTACATAGGATCATAATGTCAAACAATGCTAACGGTTAACTCATAAATAGATGAGAATTTAATGTGTGAAAAAATAAACTTATTACATCGCATTATAATGTCAAATATCGTGAGAGTGCTAGGGGTGTAATCTCATATAGATACTAATGCTACATTTAATGCATGAAACTTTTAATTCGACTATTGTTTAATCGCGTCGAAATTTCATAGTCATTTTATCCGATTGTAGCATCAAAGGACATTGTGATAGCATTGAGGTATCCAACAAATCCATAGCCATGTT
>DWNE01002590.1:0-18436 GCA_018249875.1 Cecropterus toxeus | reverse complement strand
ATATTATTGAGCACTTTGGCTGTATCTAACAATGTAGACAGTTTGAATGTCACTAACTATTTGCTGCTGACTGTACGTAAGTGCGTGTCAGTACGTGTGCGCGCTTACGTACGTACGTAAGTGCGTGCGTGTGCGTGATTACATACGTACTTAAATGCGGGCTTGTGCGTGCTTACGTACGTACGTAAGCTGTGCGTGTGCGTGCTTACATACGTACGTAAGTGCGTGTACATGCTAGTGCTAACGGTGTGGTGTTGCCAGCGATGGCGGGCGGCGGGAGCGCGTTCGCGGCGGGCTCCTCCGCTGCCTACAACGCCGCCTCGCTGCTCGCGCAGAGTGAGTACACTGCCGTCTGTTCGTGTGTAGTGTGAAGCCACAGAAACGCTGTAGAGCAGAAGGGAGGAGTAGATGTAGTAGAGTAGTTGAAATGATAGTGTCATGAAACTCCCATTCTGGTAGATACCCTCGCCATTTTCTACATATTGAATCTGCTCACTATTGTAGACTTGGTAACAGTTGCCCCGACCTAAAATTTACGAACTACTGAGGTAAACAGACGGACCACTAATTTAATATTGCAAGACACTGCTAAACTTCCCAGCTTTTGTAAGCATTTAGATTTTTTTTGTTTTTAATAGTGTCGTATGCAAGGTATATAATTTATTTCCTATTTACGCAATTTCTTACTTCTTCGCTTTTTTCTGCACCTAATATTTGTAGATGCACTTTCATTTTATACTAACGAATGTTGGTAATTTAGCGATATATTTCGCACGGGGACATTGAATAGACTTCACTTAGAAGAAGAGGTGTAATGTGGAGTTTATCCATCTCATACAAGTAGCTAATATAGGCTAGTATAGTAATAAATTAATAGTAATAAAAATAACGCTTACTACAATCACACCCGCACGCTAACATTTGTCTGAGTCATAGGTACTATGGACGCACACAAAGAAGAATGTACAAATGTTTAGATCTAGAACTGAAATCTAAATTCATCCATACGGAAACCGTTACTTCGCGCGGAATGTCATCATCCTCAAAAAATAATATAAAATGCAATTAATTGCTAAAATTGTAATTACATATAGTGTTATATATATAATAAGTATATTAATTGTGTACTCTGTCCGTATGTGCAGTGGAAATGGTGGGCATGCCGAACATGAACTCGTACCTGCTGCAGAACCTCAACCAGATCCTGGCGAGCGGGATGGCGGCTCCCCTGGCCGGCATGCTGGGCCAGCTAGGCCAGATGGGCCAGCGGGGACAGTTCGGCCAGCTGCCCCCGTGGGCGGCCGGCAAGATGCCCTGGCCACAGGATAAGGTAATCCGGATGAATTTATTGTTGACGTCATTAAAAATTATTAATCGTTAATTATGTTTATTTAATTAAGGTAGTCAATTTTTTTTTAATATGAAATATTTTTTCTTTTTATTGAAATTATTCAAAAACATTGTATTTAAAAGAAATTAAACAGAATCATGATTGCTATTATTTGCAATAATCAACATGTGATTAATTAATTTATATATTTCTTGTTTGATTCATTCTAATTTTTTTTATATGTTTTGACTTTTTTCTTCAAGCACTTTTTTAACTATCTATGGCAGGATTTTCCAAAAATCAAAAAAGTTTGTAATCTAATGATAGAGAAAACATTTTCTCAACCATGTATTGGACATGGTTTTTTCCACGTGATTTTTTTGGGCATTTAGTAGAGGAAATTATATTTATTTTTCTGTTTCTTAGATGCCCGGTGAGGAAGAGGAAGTGGATGACGAGGAAATGGGTGTCGCCGAGACCTATGCAGATTATATGCCCACTAAATGTGAGTACTACTTACAACTAGCTGTTGTAGAATAAGCAATATAGATTATAATGATTCAGTCTTTGGTATGAGTTTAATACGTTTCTTCAAATCAATTAATAATGGTAGCTAATGGTGAGCCCTCCAATCGTGAAATTACAAATAGGTACAATAATAACTTAACGCTAGATTAGGCAAATAATAGTGACTCAGATTTGCTGACGAAGCTACAATCTTGTGCAGCGCATCAGCGCTGAAACCCATTTCAGTCACCCCCCTTCTCCCTATGGTGCTGGACGGTAGAAAAGTTCTGGGTTCCTCCATAACCGTCCAGACGAAACAAAATTATAGTTTTAAAAACGATTAATAAAATCTATACAATTATATGAAAAATACAACTATTGTTTCCACTTGATGGTAAGTGTTCTATCTGAAGTCGATCATAGATGCGTTGCTACTAAGGACTAATATGGTCGCCTCATATATTAGTGAACTGGCAACCACACCCTTCCACCGAAACGCACGAACTGCTTCTCGCTAGAAATAGGTGTGGCGGTGGTACTAATCCGGTCGAACTATACTGGTTCTACCATCTGGTACAGTGGCTAAAACAGTGCCAGTTAGTACCAGTTTTTGACATTCCCTCAACAAAATAATCGTTTACGTCTTGGTCTACTAGAGCAAATTGTATTCCAAGTGTCTCTCTCCCACAGTGAAGCTGGGCCGCAAGCACCCGGACCCGGTGGTGGAGACGGCGTCGCTGTCGTCGGTGGAGCCGGTGGACGTGTCGTACACGTTGAGCCTGCCCGACGACACGGTCCGCGGCGGGCTGCTGTCCGCGCTGCAGCTGGAGGCCGTCGTGTACGCCTCGCAGGCGCACGAGCACCTGCTGCCCGACGGGACCAGGGCCGGCTTCCTCATCGGTACGACACTAGATAACCCCTCCCCCGCCCCCCAGTGGTGGAGAGAGCGTCCCTCTCGTATGTTGCCTGACTGCACCAGGGCCGGCTTCATCGGTACATGCCAAGATATCGCTGATTGAAATAAATAACCGTAAAAATCAAAATTTATCAATTATAGCTTAAAGATTCAATCTCTATTATATTATTATAAGAATATAAACCTGGTTCTTTAACTTCATTATGCTTAATGGCCTTTTCATTTTCATTAATTAAACTTCTTGTTATCTTACGTATATAACATCCAGTATCAAAATTTCTGTCTCCAGAATTGCAATCATTTTCAGAAGCAAGACCGATATACACAATCACCACCCTATTAAATTAAATTTATTGATTTTTAATATATTGTTAGAACCTATCGCTAATCCTTTTTTACCAAAAGAGCACTTGTTTTCTGGTCTCTTCTGGTCTGGTCTACTGGGCACGAACCCAAAAAAAACAGCGATAAAATCATTATAAACATTTATTTCCCTTTGTCCAGGCGACGGTGCTGGTGTGGGCAAGGGCCGCACGATAGCGGGCATTATCTTTGAAAACTACTTGAAGGGCCGCAAGCGTGCCATCTGGGTGTCAGTCTCTAACGACCTCAAGTACGATGCTGAAAGAGATCTGAGGGACATTGGCGCAGGCAAAATTGAAGTACATCCCCTTAATAAGGTGAGATCTTTATGTATTTCCTTCTTTCTATTATTTTAACCATCTTGTTTAAAACGTGGGCAATAAAAGCAAGATCCAGTATCTTGCCTTACATTTGACTAAACTAACATATTTAATTAACTATCAATCTCATCAAGAGATGGCGCCACTGGTATTCTGAATCACGCTATTGAAGTTTTCCTTACATCTTGCGTAAATACAAGCTCTGAGTGAAGACAAGCGGAGCACGAATACTCCCCAGGCGTAACCTAGCCTGGCTTGAAATCTCCCTTCCATATCGAATTAATTTATTCTATTCATAGTAGATCTTTTTAAGAATTCTGTTAAACTCGAAAAATGATAATTCGAAATAAAGAATACGTAACGAATAGAGATTCTTATTCTTTCTATTGGAAAGTGTTAAGAAACGCTTTCTGCACTCATGCTTGCCATGGACACACAAAGACGAATACACGAACACCCAGACCCAGAGCAGAAATCTAAACTCATCATTTATATTTATGTCTGGCCGGGAATCGAACGCTGGACCCACTGCGCGTTAGACCGGTGACCGCTCCGCCACGCGGGTCGTCATAACTATCAACCGTCAAACAACTGTAATGTTAAAAGCCTTCAAAAAACATATTTGAAAACGAATTTCCCCATATTCCAGTTCAAGTACGCGAAGATATCGTCAGCGGTGAACGGCAACGTGAAGAAGGGCGTGATATTCAGCACGTACTCGGCGCTGATCGGCGAGACGCAGGCCAACACCAAGTACCGCACGCGGCTCAAGCAGCTGCTGCAGTGGTGCGGCGAGGACTTCGACGGGACTGTATCCTTTCGGGGAGAGGAAAAGAGTGGGAGAAGATTTTTTATTTAACGTTTTATTATTTGGGGAGGAGAGGGGAGCGAAGAGTTGGAGATAGGTGTTTTCATTTGTTGTTGGAGAAGGGGTAGCAAGAACTAGGTGATATATATTTTTATTTGTTGTTGTACTACTGGGAGGAGCGAAGAGTGGTAGACACATATTTTTTTGTTTACTGTTGTAATACTGTTCGACCTATGTCACATCCTCTTAAATTATACAGACATTTTATTAAAATTTAAATCAATATTTAATTATTTTACTAAAAATAATATGAAGCAATTGGTTTTATCTTTAAAAAATGGGAAAAATGCTACTAGACTATCGGTATTATTAAAACCGCAACTAAGCAAGATATATCAATAAAAGAAAATTTTAAAAAATTTGAATGATTGTCCTCAACAAGTAACTAGATCGTGTTCGACGAGTGTCACAAGGCCAAGAACCTGTGCCCGGTGGGGTCCGGCAAGGCGACCAAGACGGGGCTGACGGCGCTCGAGCTGCAGAACAAGCTGCCCAAGGCTCGCGTGGTGTACGCCTCGGCCACGGGCGCCTCGGAGCCGAGGAACATGGCCTACATGGTGCGCCTCGGCATCTGGGGGGAGGGGACCCCCTTCCCCACGTTTATGGATTTCATCAATGCCGTGGAGAAGAGGTAAGGATATATTATAGTGACATATATATTAAAAATACAGTCCGTTTGTTCGTTCGTTTGCTAGTAACTTCTGTTAAAATTTATATACTTTATATATAATTAAGTACGTTATTAAACAAAACGTGATCGATGTTGTATTAACTCCGCAAACGCTTAAGCCTGTGAATGTGTTTTATACTGTCGATAAAAATTATTATTTTCTCTTCTATTTTCTTCTTATTACGTTCTTAATCCTCCGAAGCTAATATTTGGTTAAATATTGTATTTCTTTTCGTTTGTCAGAGGTGTGGGCGCCATGGAGATAGTGGCTATGGACATGAAACTCCGTGGCATGTACATAGCGCGCCAGCTGTCGTTCCACGGCGTGTCCTTCAAGATCGAAGAGGTCCCGCTCTCTGAGGCCTTCCGGGAGACATACGACAAGGCTGTCGCTCTGGTGAGGAAATAAGCTTAGATCTCCTTAAAGAGTAAAGGCTTATTCCACTATGCTGGCTAAGTTTGGATTGGTAGACTTCACACATCTTTATTTTTTTTTTACTTATGTTTCCTTACGTTTTTAGTTAAAGTCTAACGTTAAATTTTATTTCTAATAATTCATCTTTTGCTTAAGAGACCGAAATTCTTACATATTATATCTAATAAACATTTTATGTATATGATAAAAAAAAACTTATGAAAAGCTGCGTGTGTTTTTTGGTCTCATTTGGAGACTATTAGCACTATTGGAGACTATTGACATTGCTACATTGCTGGACATAGGCCTCTTCTATTAGGGTTCTACTAGGGGAGACCTAAGTCCAGCAGTGGTCCACAAAGTGCTGATGGATGGATGATTAGATGGAAACGATTTTGTAACCACAAACAGATAGAGCAGTTTTATATCGATGCCAGAAAGCAATTTTTACGTATCTCAAACAATGCACCTTGAAAAGAAAATCAATGTCTTTAAGTTAAACGATTTACTAGTACTTATTTTGTAAATATTGAAATTAAACTAAAATATATTATATTTTACTAGCTGTGCTCAGCGGTTTATTCACATTAATTAGATAACAATCAATTAAAAACAAACAAACATAGCATGATGTTATACAGCCTATAACCTTCCACCATAAATGTATTATTCAACAGAAAAATATTTTTTCAATTCGAACCAATAGGTTAGCGGCTTAGTGCGTTCAACCAAACAAACTCTTCAGCTTTATCTTATTTATTAGTATAGATCCATGAAAAAATTCTAAGATTAGTGTAATTGATTATTGTATATAACATAAATTCGTTTGATTTCGAGATACGACAAGATCGCTTTCCTGCTTCAATAAATGGAAAATGTGTCTCTTTTAGTGGGTGGAGGCGATGCAGCGGTTCACGGAGGCGGCGGAGCTGATCGACGCGGAGGCGCGCATGCGCAAGACCATGTGGGGGCAGTTCTGGTCCGCGCACCAGCGGTTCTTCAAGTACCTGTGTATCGCCGCTAAGGTAACCCATGTTGCGACAAGACAAGGGTGATAACAAGGGGATGTCAGGGGTAGCAATACATTTGTGAAAAACATAAATCTGAAAGTAGAATTTTTACGCAAGGCAAACATTCAGAGTTATCTTGATTACTTGTGATAATTCTTTTTGACAACCCTGTACATACATGGAGGAGCAGTCACAATACCGGTCGGATACGCAGTGTGTTTCGGGGTTGATTGTCGGCTATACAGATATCTCAATAATGAATTTTTTTTTCTGTGTGTTTGTGTATTCGTCTTTGTGTGTGTCCATGACACCTACGACAAAGTATGGGGTTATGAGTGCAAAAAGCGTAATAATCATTTATATCATAAACATTTTTATCTTTAATTAAACTTAAGTGGGAAGAAATTTGAGAAATATTATTAAGGTCCAATTTTAATTTGAACTTTAGTACAATGTATCCCGTAGGTGAACCACGCGGTGGTGACCGCCCGCGAGGCGGTGAAGTGCGGCAAGTGCGTGGTGATCGGCCTGCAGAGCACCGGCGAGGCGCGCACGCTCGACCAGCTCGAGCGGGACGACGGGGAGCTCTCCGACTTCGTCTCCACTGCCAAGTGAGTATACACACACACGCTCACTCATACACGCACACAAACACGCACGCACGCACTCTCGTACACACATGTACGCGCGCACACGTATTGACATACGCTAGCGTACAAATACACACCGTCACACACGAATGCGCGCACTCACACGTCCACACATAATTGTACACACGCACAAGCACAAAAGAAAAGATTTTTGTTTTAGTTTTGAAAGTATTTTTATTTATCGTATTGACAAATTTTCAGTGTTGGAATATTTTTTTTATCAATATGAATTCAATAAGTGTCAAGAATTACAAGACAGAAAAAGAAAATTAAAAAAATACAAATAAAACATATTTTTTAAACTTTTGATTCAAAACCAATTTACCCCATAGATTTTTGAAAAGTCCGATAGATATCCAGTTTTATAGATTTGTGTAGATAGAATGATAGTTGATTGATTTTTCTATCCCCAGGGGCGTATTCCAAACGCTAGTGGAGAAGCACTTCCCGGCGCCGGACCGGGAGCGCATCAACCGGCTGCTGGGGCTGGAGCCGAAGGGCCGCGCCGCCGCGCCCGCTCCCCCCGCCCCCGCCCCCGTCAACGGCCGCAACGGCCTCGACGACGACGCCAACACCTCCAAGAGGAAGCGTGAGTCTGATGGGGTTTTGTGCGTTTGTTGTTTGTCTGCTCGTTTTATGTAGTAGTGTGTACTCACATTTTCAGTGATGACACAGCTGCACACACAGATGATACCATTGTTGTCAAGCCAATTATGTCTTACTACTGAGCCCGGGTCGCCACTCAGGGTTTTAGACCATAGTCCACTGCTCGGTCCAAGTGCGAATTGGTAGATTGCACATACCTTTGAGATCCTTCTTTTAAGCATCTCTCATGAATGTAGGTTTCCTCACGATGTTCTTATACAACGCTAAGCAATAAATTAAATCATTTACTCATGTTCATGTTCTTGGGTTTCGAACTTTCGACCTCTGCACTGCTCAGACACCATTATTAGAACTACAAAATATTTATATGAGGAATTTGAATGATGTACTTAATTATGCAATTAATTTAATTTTTTTAAACTTAAATTACCTAATATTACTAGTAAATACAGAATGTTTTTTTTAACTACGTGTAAATATCCAAATAGACAAATATGAAAAAATAAAACAATTTCATGTAGTTTAATTTTTACTGACATTTAAAAAATGCTCTTTGTATCGAAAAGACGTGGCCTGTGCCATACGAGAATATAATAAAATATTTACAATAAATTTTATTTTTTATCCTTCTATCAAATTACAAAAACAAAAATGAAACTGACTAATCTTTGTACATATTTCGTCGGTACAGTGACAGCGCGTCAGCAAGCGAACGCGGCGGCGAAGCGCGCCCGCGGCGGCTCCTCCTCCGACGAGTTCGTGCGCGGCTCCGACGACGAGCTCGACGGGCACAACGACTCCAACGACGAGTACCGCGCCTCCGACGACGACGACGACACCAACCCGTTCGGCGCGGGCAGCGACAGCGACGAGGGTGACGCTATACTACTTGATCATGTTATAAAATATAAATGACGTATAATATGACTCAAGCGGGTGGCGTTGGGAGGCTCCGTTAATATTTACGGATATAGAGCGTGTCTGGGTAGACAAAATAGTTTCGTTTTAATGTCTGCAATGCAATTTTATAATATGCAATGTTATACAAGCGTATTCATCGTGGGGCCTTGTTAACACTGACCGTGTCATATGCATATATATTTATTATTTATATTATACAATATTAATCTACCAACAAAAAGTCAAACATATTTAAACAAGACTATCAATCAACAGACCCATGGGTGAACCGCAAGAAGAAACCGAAGAAGAAGAAGGCGGCGCTACCGAAGAAGAAGGCGAACAGCACTCAGGACAAGATCGAGACGATGTTCGAGAGGAAGAACAGCGCACCCTCCGCTCGCGTTACCGTCACCACCGCGGCCGGACAGCGCGTCACCGGCACGCCCGTCGGCACCAACGGGATCTACTTAGGTGAGGGACCGGCCCTACCGTAGGAAGGACGTGCGTCACTGTCACCACCGCGACGGACAGCGCGTCACCGGCACGCCCGTCGGCACCAACGGGATCTACTTAGGTGAGGGGCCGGCCCTACATTAAGACCAATAGAACAACCGCTCTTAGTCGGCTCTACAATATTGCGGCCACAGGCGCTAATCTACATAGGTGTGTACGGTACAGCCACATTTGCTAAGGTCAACATTTCCTTGCGTCGGGCGCGCGCGCCCGATTTAATAATTATGTATTTTTAGTTAGTTTGTAATTAGCAGTCAAGGACGCCGCGTGCTCAGTATCATTTATATAAAACAGTAAAACCTAGTCCGCATATAATTGTCAATTAATTATAATTCCAATATCCCCCCCAGGTCCCCCGAGCCGAGCGGCGGCGCCGGCCCGCTCGGCCATAGAGCGCGCGTGCAGCATGAAGGAGGAGCTGCTGGCCGCCATCGAGCGGCTCGGCCGCCGCCTGCCGCCCAACACGCTGGACCAGTTGGTGGACGAGCTGGGCGGCACCGAGAACGTGGCTGAGGTAACACGTGTTATACACGTTGTCTTAGCAAACGGCTATCTCCCGATGTCCTGACCTTTAAAATCTACTTTGAATGTATTGATCACAATGTATAACATAACAATATCAGTGTCGTTGCCGAGTCACTTTCATAAGAACACTGATTGCATAATGAAAAAAGAAGTAGAAAAAAAAGATTGTTGCTTTTTTATCTGAAAACCGCCAACGTGAAAACGGCTACTTGAAGCTACAATTCATTTTTTATAGTTTTTTTCTGAAATATCCCTTGTTAAAATCTAAAAAATATTAAATATATTTTAACTTGTGTTACTTTTGTAATTTCTGTTACAATATATTTTATGATGACAGTGCTTTTTTCTTTTTACCTCAAACATTTTAGTGTTTTTTTTTTTAATATGTTTTAATAGTAGCTAACAATCATGTAATCCGTTCATCGTAGTCAGCTAAAAAACTATAATTTGATATTAATCCACCAGATGACCGGTCGCAAGGGCCGCGTGGTCCAAACCGAGGACGGTCAGATCCTATACGAGAGCCGCTCGGAGGCGGACGTGCCGCTGGAGACGCTCAACCTCACCGAGAAGCAGCGGTTCATGGACGGCGAGAAGGACGTCGCCATCATCTCCGAGGCGGCGTCCAGCGGTATCTCGCTGCAGAGTGATAGGAGGTACGATATGGAGTCAGGAGATAAGCAATTATGCTTCAAGTCCTTATGTGTGTATGCGTGTACCTGTGTACATGTGTCACACACACAAATACACGTATATGCATACATATGTACATTATTGTATTGTAGAAATTCTATAAATTAGTCGAATTGAAAATTGCAATGTGAATTTATTTTTTTTAATTTCTGTAACTTACTGTGCGAAATTTCGTGCTTTTTGATTGCAAACGGATATTTTTTTTTATAATTTTGATGACATTTTAAGACTGATTAAAGTGTGCAATACTAATTATATAATAACAAGATTATTGCTTTGAACTCTAAATTTCCATTTCAGACTATAGACTGTTTTGCTCGATAGATTTTATCGTGTATGTTAAGATAGTAGCAATTTAAGATATAAATTAGTACCGTTTTTTTGTATCAGAGCAAGAAATCAAAGGCGGCGAGTGCATATAACACTGGAACTCCCGTGGTCGGCCGACAGAGCTATACAGCAGTTTGGTAAGTTGTTTCATTAATTTATAAGCTTTAGATATTTGTAAATTGCACTAAAAATTTTTAATTATGGTACAAAAAGTGGACTGAACAACAGTTTATTTGCTACACCTATTTATGTTATTTTTAAATTTAACTTGCGTGCTTTCTACACTTATAATTTTAATGACATTAGGCTAGCCTCATAAGTTTTTTTTTAAATAATACAATCAACCCATTGTAAACAAACCAAGTAATATTTGTCCCCCCCCCCCAGGTCGCACGCACCGCTCGAACCAGGTGAACGCGCCGGAGTACATCTTCCTGATCTCGGACCTGGCGGGCGAGCGGCGCTTCGCCAGCACCGTGGCCAAGCGGCTGGAGTCGCTCGGCGCGCTCACGCACGGGGACCGCCGCGCCACCGAGACCAGGGACCTCAGCCAGTTCAACATCGACAATAAATACGGTACTAACATATCGAAAGATCACATCATTCACGGTTGTAAAATACACGATAAGAGTTTTAATCCCCTTGGGGGCTGAATTTCTAAAAATCCTTTCTTATTGCTCACTTACATCATGAAAGGAACATATGTATCAAATTTTAAGTTTCATATATAGGTCAGTGAGTCGGAATTGCCTTTTATATATTCGTTTATATGTCTACAGATGGTTTTTAATATTCATGGTGTTTAATAAAAACTTTAAAATAAGCATTTTCCATTAGCTTATCGTTACTTCACAGAGTTTGATCACTTTTTTGTTTTCTTTTTAATGATATCGATCGATTCCTGGCTACAGAAATGTATTATTTAACAATGTAATTATGCAAATTATTATTATTATTTTTTAACTCTTGTACATTTTTCGCTTATAGTTTCGAGTTTGTCCATTCCCGAATATTTGAAAATTCGCCACATATTCTTATCAGTATATATTTGTCTTATCAGTCGTCGTTACATTCGTTGTATCAGTGTATATTTGTCTGTTTGTAATATAAGGCTGGTACTTACGATACGGGTGATGTTGCAAAAAATACGATACCGGAGAGACTTGACAAGCTCTACTGTACCGTACAGATTGTCGTAAATCATATATTCGTCTATAATCGTGGAATATCTAACAGCATAGCGTTAGTATACTAATAGTCCTTTCCGTCGCTCAGGTCGCACGGCGCTCGAAGCCGTTATGAAGGCGATAATGAAGTACGAGACGCCGCTGGTGGCGCCCCCGCGGGACTACGCCGGGGACTTCTTCCAGGACGTGGCCTCCGCGCTGGTCGGCGTAGGCCTCATCGTCAACAGCGAGGCCGCGCCCGGCGTGCTCTCGTTGGATAAGGTGTGACCCAACACTATTTGGGACTTTATTCAGCAGCGGTCGGCAACATTTTTTCGGCTTGATGGGTTATATACACAGTAGCTATGGGGTATGATGGATGATAGGTTGCATTTGGCGATAAATAGCCGGAACTTAACGAAATCGTTTTTGAGATTTGTTCTTGGCGAAAAAGGCAGCAAGCAGACCAATAGACGTACAAAAGTTCTAAAATTTTTGTATGATTATATGTCTGTATGGTTTTATGCGTTTCTAGCATAAAACCATAACTACTGAGTTTAATTTAAAAAATGCAAATGTATTTATAGTCGATATTTTAAAATTATATTTAGTTTTTATTTCATTGAAATTTGGTTTTATCCATTATTAAAACTTATTATAATTTTAAAATTTGTTACTTTTTTAAACGTGGGTGTAAACTCGGGATAAAACCAGCCTTAAAGTAGTGATTTTAACACACAGAAATAATAGATAAGATAAGATAGTACAGTCTATATTAACCATTTGATCTTACCTGTTTCAGGACTACAACAACATGTCGAAATTCCTGAACAGGATACTGGGCATGCCCGTGGAACTGCAGAATAGGTTGTTCAAATACTTTACGGACACCCTCGCCGCTGTCATGGAGCAAGGTATTTACTTTAAAATATTATAGGATTAAAACAATAAAATAATATCAATAAGTTGATATTTAAGTGAATATTTGACATTAGCGATAACGTTTGTTATGAGTGGTGCTTTTACAGTCGCGTGTGTTTTTACGCGCGCTTGTCCCTCAAGCGCACATGTTTTAACTTGCTACAGCCTCCTTGCGTCCCGTGTGTGTCGTATCAAATATTGGATTTTAGGTGCGGACGTAAATAAGACATGTGTGAGGGGAAAGAAGGGCTTCAAAGCATGCGTTACTCCGATAAGACACGACATATCTACAGATATCAAAATGTCCTGTGACAGATTAGTGTTTGATGTTTTAAGACATGAACGAAGCTCTACGCGTGATATTCACGCAATTGTAATGTGTCACGCGGACATGTCTCACTGTGTTATCGTCCTGATAATAATGTGTGACGCACGCGTGTTGCAGCGAAGCGCAGCGGGCGCTTCGACCTGGGCATCCTGGACCTGGGCAGCGCGGGCGAGCGCGTGCGGCGCGTGCGCTGCGTGCGCTTCCTGCGCCGCCACGCCACCGGCCGCGCGCCCGTCGAGCTGCACACCGTGCAGACCGAGGTACGTACCGGGCCTGGACCTGGGCTTCCTGGACCTGGGCAGCGCGGGCGAGCGTAAAGCTGGAACCAACTTCATCCAGTCAAATGCTTTATTTAAAGTAAATCACAAATGCGTTGCCACTCCTAACAACTAAAACGATCGCCTTATCGGAAGTACGGCCGTCTTACGTAAGGACCGAAAATCGTTTGCTTGGCGCTGCAAGCAACGTTGTAGAACGATGCCAAGAAAGGTCATTGCAAATTGTAACGACACCCGTTTACGCTTACGTTTACATCACCAAACAAAATAACTATTAAAAAAATAGCCGTCACGGGTCCTCTGGCAGATGTGAAACATCGTGTTCGTGTAAGTTACATGCATAAAATACAAGATTGTGGACAGGAACTAAATATTTAGCATATTGAAAATGAATACCTCGCACTAAGTTGAACTAATACTGCAGCATGCTTAGTTTCATTGTTGATACTTAATCATTTCAAAAATGTATGATAGATGGCGCTAAAATAAATAAAGGCAAATCGCCAGCGAACAGGTTTACATGCACTTGAAAGTGTTTCACATCAAAGTCTTGTTTGACGAACAAAAGTGAGAAACATATTCAAATCACTGCCCTAAGACGTTTCCCTCCCCCCAGCGCGGCATGGAGTGGTCGGAGGCGCTGGAGAAGTGGGCGGAGGCGGCGTCCCCGGCGGAGGGCTTCTACCTGACGCAGGCGGCGCGCGGCGGCAAGCACAGCGCCGTGCTGTGCCTCGCCGCGCCGCAGCCGCACGCGCGCAAGGAGCGCCTCGGGAAGAAGGACCAGATGTTCCATCTCTACAGGTATGCGAGCCGAGGCTAACGGTGCAATAGGACATAAAACGAAAAAATACGATAATTTTTTGAAAAAAGGGTTTCTTTGGATAGAGTGAGAATGACAAAAAAAATGCCGTTTTCTGGATTTGTTTTCATTTTTTTTTTTACAATTTTTAAGGTGTGTTCTGAAAAAGGGATTACTTTGAATAGGGTGACAATAAAAATTCAAAGGCAATCTGGCCATTTTATCACCCACTACCATTGTTGGACGTTCTACTTGACAAAGTTATAGCTGCTCTGTTAAGGGGGCTTTTATTTAATCCGATTTACTAAAAAACTTATAATTAATTTTACATAGCAATTTTTAATAAATATTGAATCAAGAAAATAATTTGTTAGGAAGGCAAATATGAGTTGGTTTAAACACAAAAGTTAAATTACGCTGTTTTAATCAAATATAATATTTATATATATTTTAAGGTTCTTGTGTTCTCCAACTGTAATATATTAGAAAAGTTCGCGCCAACGTATGTACTTACATTAACCCGAGGGCAACAAAACATTTAAATTAATTGTGTTAACATTGCAAGCGTCAACATTAAGCCAATTCACAACAAGTGTTTATGGATTAATAAGGTTCTACTTTTAATTTTAATATTCAACGCTGACGCTTGTTAGCATCAAACCATCAACGCTTGCACCGAACGATTCGTAATCCTACTCGATGCGATGTAATAGTATTGGCAACTGCCACCAGGCCGAACACGGGCCAGCAGCTGCGCACGGAGTCGCTGGCGGAGGTGGAGAAGAAGTACCGCAAGGCCAGCAGCGCGGAGGCGGAGGCGGCGTGGCGCGCGCAGCACTCCGCCTCGCTGCGCGTCTGCAGCCACGCCTACCACCGCGCCGCCTGCCGCAGCGCGCCCGACTGCGAGGTCACACGCGCACACACACAACACGCGCTCACACAACACGCGTGCACACAACACGCGTGCACACAACACACATTCACACATGCATTTATACGCAACCACAGACACATACGAATGCGCGGCGCGCATACACACACAGAGAAGGAGAAAGACACGCACATATAGTCAGAAAGACACAAACACACACACAGCTGAGATTATAGTTACCACTTACAGTAGTACAAATGATGTTCTTTATGTTTTTTTTTTTTAGTTAGCCAAGATCGATACAAATTTGGTAATGAAAATTTGTCATGATTTACTGAGATATTAGTTTTGAAATTTATGATTGTTTAAATATGGAATTTATTTCTTTTGTGTTCTAATAATAAACGCACACAAAAAATATTACTTGCAAGCCTCTGTGCATACACACGCACACGCAGGCGTGCTAATGCAATAGTGCTTGTACTGGCAGGCGGCTCTCGTACTCGTCCTGCGTACGCGTGAGCGTGCGCGCGATCGTACCGCGTGTTAACGTGTGTACAACCGTTCCTCAGGTGGGTCTCCGCGTGCGGTCGTACCACGTGCTGGCGGGCTCGGTGCTGGCGGTGTGGGCGCGCGTGGAGGCGGCGCTGGCCGCGCGCGGCGCGCACCACAAGATGCAGGTCGTGCGCATCAAGACCGACGATGGCCTCAAGATCGTCGGTACGTGACGAAGATCGTATATACGATGCCAACGGAACTCGTATTAGCCGGGAGTTCGATCGCTTGATATCGATGGATTCGAAGTATCAAATATAGTTTGTGTTGTGATACGTCCAAAGTTCGAATATGCTTCAATTTTTAAATGTGTCCCATTCTTTAAACACGTCTGGAGTTTCGAAAATATTCGGATATATTCAAAACTACGTGCGTATTTTCCAGGTGGATTAATTTCTTTCAAAACTATCACAGACTGTCATGGATTCAAATTGGTACTATTATTAAGACCAATGATTTATTAACTACTTATTAATTATTACTTAGCTTATTACTAAAGATTTATTGCTCAATTATTTTGCCTGTTTTTTACTTATGAAAAAGCTTCATTTTATTTTTGGGAGTCTTGATAATAGTATGATTATTATCAAGATGCCAAAAAAAAATGATTACATTATTTACTCAATTTTGTTCGCGATCTCAAAAAATATATTCACGTTTTTAATATATAACATTTGTTATTCGCAGGCACCGTTATTCCAAAGAATTGTGTGGACACGCTGAAGGCGGAGCTCTCGTCGGACGCGGTGTCCGTCACTGAGCAGAAGTTCGAGCAGACGGGCTGAGGCCGCGGGGCGCGGACACTCACAGTTCCTTCGGCGTTACGGCCGGATGCCCACCTTAGTGCGTGACACTTGCCGTGACAGCGTGATCGGTTCGGGACCAGTGTGCGTGATGTGACGTGATATGATGTGATGTGATGACGTGTTGGAGACGGACTCGGGTCTCGAACGTAGTCAATTACGGGCGGTACGTGCTTAGACTGATTCCTAGAGGTACGGAGTCACTTTTGAATGTAGACTTAAATCATAGAAACGTATAAAAAAGTAATACATAATTTGACGCTGCTAGTGTGAAGCCAAGATCGTATTGTACAAAACTGTGTACGTTATATATTTTATTGGTTAGTTCGCTTTCTATTGGAAAGATAGACTTGTTTATTTAAGATGTGTACAAGTTATGTTAGGTATTTACAATTTATTTTACGCTCATTTTAATAGACGACTATTTTATTTTATGTCATACAATTTTTATGATTGCTTCCATCTATAAATTAAAATGTTTGTTAATAAAGCAACAAGTGATACTATTCGCATATTACAATTGTAATAAGTAATATTTTAACTTATTTTATTTAAATAAATATTGAGACTTATCAATATTTTTCGAATAATCCATTTCAGTTCCATGAAAGGATTATTTCACAAGGAGGGTAGAAGATAACATAAATCAGTTTCCTTTAAAATAATACTACAAATGTTTGGCGCATCTATGATTTAAATCTACGCCTTAAAATCTTGCTTTAATGTGCCTGTAGACAGACTGGTTTTGATGGAAATATAGCTAGTTGCAAACTGTATTTTCTGAAGGTAGAAAGAGCATGCTTCAATCAGGGAGCTGCCACCGTCACACACAACAATACTGTAGTACTGTACTGTTATATCAGCAAAGGACATGTATTTCCATCCATATAAACCAGTCAATGTTTACATGGCACCTTTAGTAAATTATAATTCCTATTTGGTGCGTGCAGACTACGCCGGTTACGCGGAAAAACCGAATGAGTATATTTATTTATTATATAGGGAACATAGCCAAACCACGTGACCACGCGGGAGGGGAGGGATTAGGATTTCATGTAGTCCTAAAGAAACTCGCGCTTTTTAACAAAAAATAATCAAAAACCGTATATATGATGATTGAACCGTATTACTACGTGAAAACCAGAGGGGGGGTCTATTTAAATAATACGGATGGTCACCAACGTTCACCCTGGAGGAGGGTCAAAACTTGCCAAGAATTAGGCACGTGGTTTAGGTACGCTCCCATTGGTTCTATTCTATAGTATAGAGGATTCGTATTTTAATGACTAATAACTTCCCACCGCTTCGTAAATGTTTTGTACCTACTTCGAATTTAAAGATTTGTGGAAAGGAACTGATGTGTATCTATTATTATTCTATTATTATATAATCATTGACCGTAATTAAATTGGATTGGATAATCAAATATGTCCCTGAATATCATAAAGTTCTTCGAAAGTAAAGATTAGTGAACGAGACACCTAGCCTACAGAAATCTTTGACAGAACCGGTTACCGACGGCCGGCGTTGTCTATAAGCGACCCTTAGCTCCAATGTAGAATAATATTTCAAATACTGTGTTCATGTACATAAGTATAACTCGTTTCCATAAAATATGTAATAAAAATTACGACATTTGTTTGTAACTCTCGCTTCACTGCAGTGAGCTAAAATTCGTTATTTTCATTACATTTTTTATTGATACCAGGTATATATTAGTTACGCCTGACAGCTATCTGAACGTATCGGGGATAGGTGTAATATTTATTGTTCGCTACGCGCTGGGGAGGGGAAGGGGGAGGGTGGCTACGGGCTTCGTAGCGAGCGTTCATGTGATTGATTAATTTTATTATTTTGGTTGTATTGTGATCTTAGTGCGGCGATAGTTGGAAAAGGGCGTATAATATATATTTTTATAAATATTCAGTAGCAAATGTGCTTTAAGCCTTAAATATAAATATTGAAGTTAATACATTCCTTAAATAAATACAATAGTATGATTTGAGACTCTTATAACTAAAGACGACCCGCGTGGCCGAGCGGTTACCATACCGATCTAACGCGCAGTGGGTCCCGGGTTCGATTCCCGGCCAGAC
>DWNE01002589.1:0-18437 GCA_018249875.1 Cecropterus toxeus | reverse complement strand
GAGGCATTATAATGCGTTCGCACGTTGGCTATGGTTGGCCGATACTAAATCGAAATAAGACCACAATTTCATTTGTGCTCTTATTTCTCTTGCCGTTTTTGGAGCCGTGACCTGTAATCTAGTACATATTTGATCGAAGCTTTATATACTTACAATTTTTATAGGAGCTTGATGTGTATTAACGTAAAAAATGACATGCTCTCCAATGCCAATGGTTATACGTCTACATCACTAAAAATTATTGGTGCAAGTTGAAAATAAAAATAAAACCTAATCTGCAGTGGTTCGGAAAATATTAAAAGTCTTTTTCGTCGAAATAAAAACGGTGTTCAAGCAATATTTGGACAAAAACAAACCGCTATAAAATACCAACAATTAGGGGCTCTGGAAATAATGATGTGAACGGGACATTGTCCACGATGAATAGGTATGTCCTATCCCAAAAAAAACGCTAGTAAATGGACAGTGGGGACAAAAAATATTTGAAACGTATATTGAAATGTGCGACAATGTATGAGTATGATGTTTTCTCAAAATATGGGTATTTTCATTGTAGTGTTACAATGGCAGTGTTGGTTTAATTAGGCAGAGTGGTTGTGCTGGCCGCCCGCTGAGCGAACTGGATATCGTTACTAGCCTGTCACAAGTTCCCTCTTGTCATGTCAAAACATATCTAATTACCGAATAAACGTACCTAATGGGTAACACTGTTATAAAACAGACTCCATGATACAGTTCACTTAAGTTAATGTTTCGCCCAGTTACCCATATTTCAATGTTTCTCCTGCTAAACATTCGGAAAAGTAACTTTTTGTTAAACCATAAGGAAGTTATGCTACGAATACTGTCATAACTTGTCTTAATTGTAATGTAATATTTGTGCTAATAATCGTTCAAAAAGTTTATTATATTATTTAGATTAGATGTAAATAGATATCATGAACCGCTATTTAAATAGTTCTAATTTTTAAATCGTATTGTTCAATGTGTTATTTTCAACCAACCGTTCAATGATAGTTGGGGTAGGTCAGCGCAATCCTCTTTTATTTAAATAAAGTCAGCTCTAATCAAATCAAAAGATTTGAAAGAAGCTTGTAAAAAGAATATTCACGACTTACAAACATTGCCGGAGCCTATTTCCTAGTAATTAAGTTTTTCACGATTAGGGAATATCCGCTGAGAGCACAATACAAAGTAAAGAATCCATTTTTATAATCCTGACAAAGGTAGAGATAATAATACCGGTCGCAGGTATCGGCCCATATGGTAGCACCTGACACGTCCCTAATAAGTTCCAAGTCAGGATACAATATTTTACTTTGCTACGCTTGCGGTATCGGACGTTAGATATGAAAGAATAAGTTTTTGATCTCTGCTCTATTAAGCAAAAGTCACGTTTAATAGAAAACCTAATGTACAAACATAATACTTTCTGTCATGAGTAATTCTTTAGAAAAAGTAATTTTAAGCACTCCCTAGTTTAAGCCTTTATTATTGCCTGCTTAAAAGTAGCTGAATTTAGAAATATCTAACTAGCATACTTTAACCATCCATTTTTAAAATGCTTAGTAACATACATTTTTACTTAAAGTAACTGAGAAACTAAACTTAACTATATTGAGAGATGTTTCCTTACTCTATCATCATTACCTTCCAAAGCTATTCGACGAAGTACGTTTCTATTTTATAGTCTCCCATTTAAAAGTGTCAACAAAAAACAAAAAAATACAGTAACGCTGGCCACGCCGTTGTAGCTATAGAATAGGTGAACGTGGCAACGACGCCATCGGCGCACGCGCATGGAAAAGAGATAGAGAAGCCTGTCGGGCAAGTTCGAGCTACGAGTGTGGCGCCCCCCGCGCTACTCCGCTCGCACCAGTGCCGCTGCCGAGTGCGTTGCGAGTGTACGTCCGTGCTACTTGCCGCATCGCAAGCTCGCCACTGTAAACACCAAACAACCAACTCACGTTCAACTCGGAAACCGGTCGCAACTTTCTGGATCTCTACGACACGCACGAATTTTGTGATACAAATGTGTTTTGTGGTCTGTTTAACTGTGAATCAATGAATTAAGTGTTTTGTTTTTATAAACGGTGACAATGAAATTTGCTATCTCAGCAATGCGATGACCTGTGAGTGAAGGGATAGTGACATTAAACGGATTGCACAAACGCTGAATTATTAAAGTTGGTGAGTATTAAAATTGAAGTTTGGATAAACCATAAATATTGTAGAGTGGGTTGAGCACGTTACTACAAAAAGCCGTGGCTATGGGGCTTGGGGGAGCGCGGGCGAGTGTGTGCGTATTGTTGACACAAAAATAGGTTCCGCACGCGTTTATAATTTCCTGAACTATTGAGCTTTCACTTATTTTGGAGATCGTATTTTTGATCATGTAGGTATTATGAGAACAATGATGATGCGATACAAGAAATAAAGCTCTGCTGTTACTATGTTATATGAGCAGTAGGATTTAGTTATTACTTGCTTCAATGGTGAAGATAAATTTCATGAGATGTTCCACATGCCTGTAACTGAAAGTTTTTAATAAAAATATCAAAGTTATACTATACTATACTGTATGTACTAGTAGAGTGAATCGTAGCTAAAACCCCTTCAATTTATAGTGATACGCTTTGACCATTGCCAGATCAGTAATATACAAGAAACGATTAATACAGGTAGTACAATAGGAATTTACGCAACTTTTGATATGTTCTTGGCATTACTGTCTAAACAGAAAACAGTAACGTTTTCGGCATATTCCAACAGTATCAACAGACAAGAATAAAGTTATACGAGACTTTGCGTCGGTCTGAATCATTAATAATATGATGGTTACCCTAGCGGGTAAGCAATTGGTGAGCCCGCACCACGAATAAGTCGACGCTTTCTACGGGGCACATGTAGAGAGAAGCACGTTGTCCTCCTTTGTTTTGTATCACAATACTAGTGAAACATATGACTTTTTATTATGCCAGTATGTCAGCGAAATTAGGCACGTTCATTTATCAAAACATTTACGATACGAAACGTAGATGTTTATATAAGCTAGACCTAAATCCGCATCGGCTGTGTAAAATAAAATCCAATGAAGTTTTCTAATAATAAAAATAACAGACCTACAAAAAATACTTTATATTTTAATGTCGATTAGAATAATTTAGAGTATTACCTAAAATTTGTGTGGTAAACAGTAAAATCATAATTTAAGTCTATATAATTTTTAAATAATTGAAATTACTAAAGTTCTTATAGCGATTACGATACCTAAGAATAAAAATCTAATTTATAGTTTTTCGTTCGTTTATCTTAAATCTGAAACTAATAACCGATTTTAAAGCAACTTTCACGGGAAGATCAGACTTTACGGGGGCTTAGCGTAGAATACTTTCGCCCTTAAAATGTTGACGGTTTCTTCGTAAAATATTTGAAACAGCGCACGGGATATTTAATTTGACACATAATATGGTACTCGTACATATTGAACTTTTAGGTAGAGATAATAATGGCCATCTAAAAACTTCATGCGCCAGTTTATCGAACAGGATCAGCTTTTACTATGCTTTGATTAGTCCAACGAGGTAGAGATTCTTTAGAGACACCATTTAGGTATACATATGTCCTTACACTGTACCTATATACAAAAATACTCTAAATTGTTTTATTTCTCCTGTTTCGCCAACATAGGGGCCCCTTTATATTTATATTTTATTCATATAAATTAATCCTAAGAACCACCTTTTTGTATAAAAAATAATGCATTCATCTTCACCACGCCTTTAAACCCTTTGGTAGGAAAACCCCCGTGGTACTTACAATATTAAACTAAATTAAACATGTGTATTACAATTATAAATGATTCAGTGTTATTTTAATGATATCTTACATAACTCTACGAAATGATATACAAGTGTGTCTACATAACAACGCCTAATAAAAACAAAAATGTAATTAAAAGTATTAGACGGCTCCTTTGTAATACGGTGCGACTGTAACGGCTTACTAATTGGTAAGGTTATAACAATTTGACCCCTAAGAACGTCCTAATCAAAACTGCGGATATGGAACATGCCTTAGTAACGCTTGATATAAAAAGTTCATAAATATAACCATTTAGATACATCATAATAACCAAAAAAGACGTAATATATTTTTTGACGTGATACTGGCTGCACGCACGAAAAACTGTCGCGTTCCGCTTGACCCTGAGCGCGTAAAAATATCCGTAAACCGACTTTACAGACGACCAATATTTTAATTCATAAACTAATATAAATTTCCATTTATATTTCTAAACCCGAATAAAATTGTTTATGTTACGAATAATTGGAAATTAGCACACGTTTTATGACTTGTTTGTTATTAAAAAAATCATGTTTACGTATCTTGTATGTTTGAGGTATTTGACCTGAAATGTTATAAATTAAAGCAATATCAGCGAAGCGTAACGTAAACCGAATTGTCGATAATAAAGTATCAAATAACTTTATTCCATGAAATAATAAAGTACGTAAATTAGTGAAGTATAATTAAAAATGATATTCAACATATCGAACAGAAAGAGAGTATCACTTTCATAGAACATTTTGTTACGTTGTTAGCGTCACTTATTATTTCTATATAGATCTATATAGAAGTATTATTGACCAAAGTTCCCCTACCCAGGGTCACTGACATCATCATTACCCGTCAAAACATAGCTAAGCACCACCCCAGTAAAACAAAAAAACGCATTAAAATCGTTCGTACGTTTGGGTGCTCGGTGCCACAGACAGATAGGCTTCAAATATAATAACGCCCTCTGCGCCAGGGGTTAAAAAGTTATGAATAGATACCTACTAGGTTTAAACACTACTCGTATATTTTTATAGGTACTAGCTTTTACAAGCGGGTTCGCTCACGTTCAATAAAACAATAAACATCCATGTAACTTCAACAATTATTCAAAATAGTTTTAGTATTACTTATAAGTGATAGAACAAAATTACATGAAATGTACAAAATCAAAACAACTGAAGCCATAGTCAATAAGATATTAATTTGAATGTTTTGAAGCTGCTAGATTTTTAAATTTTTTAGCGAACAATCATATCTGTAATTTTTTCTATAATTTTTAATAGGTATATATTTTTTAGTAAATTTATCCTATGTTTCTTCTAATACCTCTAAGAATATGTGTACAATATTTCATCATAATCTGTTGAGTAGTTTTGGCGTGAAAGCGTAACAAACAAACTTACATTCACATTTATAATATTAGTAGGGATTGAACGTAGTAAACGCAACTAGACATGTCGTCGTCGTTCGCTTATATACCTACTCCATATTGATAACATTGCTGGTCTATGCTGTATACAAATACATTGCCGAGTAGGTGTCATTTGACCAATTTTTTTTTTCGAACTCTTTGTTTTTGCTTCTACTTTTTTAATTTTGTATTGAATAACACTTAAAATATTTGTTATATTATGTATCATATAAATATACCTATTACTTGCTTAAAAGACCCGCCTTGTCTAACGCAGTAATATACGAGTAATACCTACTGTAGGCTTTCTACGGCTCTCTACACTTCTTGCCCAATATTTTATAGGACACAATACTAACAATAAAACAGTTTGACCCGTCCATACCATACCATTGCAAATTCGTACAAAGGAAAATTAATTGATAATCGTTGATCAGTAATCTCGTATCATTAATTTTGATACCAATTCCAAACTTTCGAAATATAGTTCTTGTTCTTTAGGAACGGGTTACTGGATATTGTACTAACCAGTTAGGTCTCGGCTTTACTTCAACATTATTTCATTTAAATCATTTTAGTAGTTGCATATTTACCTGACCGCAATGTGAACTATTACGAAGTATTTGAGTCATCCGCGGGATTCGTTACCCTTCTTATAAATAGAAGAAACAATTAACCGAGTTAGTAAATTACGAACGCAATGAATGAATGACATTATCAACATCCTGCGTAATTGCGTATGCGTCATTTTATGTCAAGATAATTAAATTTGTTCCGTCGTGGGCGAAAATTCATAGACGAATCAGCTGGTTCGCTGCAACGATGATAATTATTACTATTAACTGAGATCTCGTCTCTAATATTGTACAACTTATTTCAGAACAAGCACTTACAGTTCCATCCATGTCTACTCCCTCATTTTTAACTCGTTATTGCAATGTTTAATTAAATTTTAATTAATGTTTAACCGACTTCGAAAAAGAGGAGGTTATCAATTCGGGTGGTATATTTTTGAGTATGTCCACTGATTACTGATTACACTTTTTCTTTCATTAACTTATCAATAAAACCAAAGTTCAAAATTTATAGAGATAATCACGTCAAGATTTTGTAAATTGAAACATTTTTCATTGCTTTCTTCATGTGGTTCGTGGTTGACGTGAATAAAGTAAACTTATTTAACTCCAGAGGTTTGTAATTAAACCCAACAGTCAAACCACTTACAGATACGTTATTAACATTCAAGATTAATAACAACTTTGAATACTTCATATAAGTATTTCCGCATTACCACACCCTTCGCAAACGCAGCAGCGTAAATAGAACAGGTACTAAAGCAAAATAGATCTTATCAGATAAAGTGATAAAAACGGGCTCATTATCACTAAACTTTACGTTGTTTAAACACACGATCGTTATTTCACTCCTCAAATGGGATTTACAGCGACACTCCAGTGACACGATACTTCCACGAAGTATAAACAAACGCAATGAACGAGTGAGACACTTAAGCTGTTTATACAATGAGTGTATTTTAACAATAAGTAAAACATTACAAATGTTACCTTTTTACCTCCTGACAAAAGTTTATAAAGTAACTATTGGTTCCTAAGAAACATATACACGAAATATACGTTAAAATTCTGGTCTGAAATTGATCACACACACACACACACACACGCACACGCTTTCTACAATCATAGCCCCACACTAGGATTTCCTCCTGTGTCGTGGGTGCCATGGACACACAAAGACGAATACACAAACACCCAAACCCAGAACAGAAATCTAAACTGTAAATCTAAATCTAAATTCATATTTCTTTCCGGCCGGGAATCGAACCCGGGACTCAATGCGCGTCCCGGATTGGTGACCGCTCCGCCACGCGGAGCGGTCACCAATCCGGGTCGACAATTTATCGGACTTTAGTTCAATTTTAAAATGATAAGATAAAAACTTAAAATCTAGTTATTCTATCGCGAAATAATAGTAAGTTACCACTGCCACTCGTAGACATTTGTAATCACCCCCAGATAAGATCAGCTAAAGTGAGGTTGTCCACAGAGGCGTTGCTACATACACCTAAAAACTAAGTTGGAATGCTACGGATAATAATATCTCCCTTGCATCCCTCAGACCAGAAATCAAACGCGCTTAACGCTGCACACTTACTTATACTTTGAAAATATAATTAATAAAAAATATTAGTTCTCATTTCTATACGTTCTAAATATCATGTTAAACTTGAACGGAATGTAATATTTCTTAGATCATTAACACAAATCACTTTGTGATTATCGTAAAAATCGCTAACTATTATTTGATGAGTTTTTAAGAAGCCATAATAATGTAGTATCAACAAGTTCATTACAAATCTAAATTACATGTAAATAACATTATATGCGCGATTCAAATTGTGTATAAAGCTTATATTTTAAAAAAGTTACTGATAAAATACAAAAAAACTGTCTAAATAATTTGCCCTCATTAAATATTTGTTATGAATTACTTATCTATAACGTTACGACTTTATTCGATAAACGTTTTAAACCAGAAAAAATAAAGATTGATAAGGAAATGATTTAACAGTCAGCCGATAAATCACAAATCAGGAAATAAGTTCAAGCGATTAAATTGCTATTTACAATCGCGACTCTACAATTTATTCTTACTTACCCACTTTAATCACGATTTCAAAGTAAGTGCCTATCTCTGACCGAAGTTAAACAAGATTCGTAACTTTATTTAAATTTGATTTCATGGATTATAAATATTTTCTACGATAAACAGAGGTATTTAGAATCAACTATATATACCAACATATATACCATTACCTCAAACGCACGGAAGGACCATATGCATATGTAAGCTAATCGAAATAAATATAAAACTGCAAAATATGTACAACCACAGAATGGATCGAATTCTAAGTCGTTTTATTTATCTGTAGTTATATCATCATGCAAACACCGCAATGCATCAAACACAGTAACTATGGCGCATTTTGGGGAGACAGACCCTCTTTATCCCGTCTGGCGCAAAAGATAAGGACCCACGAAATTTAGAGTGTTTCTCCACAAAAAAATATGTACCCACACCTGGCGTCTGTCTTCCGTATTTGCGTATGAGAGTACGTAACGTGTCTACGTTACCGCGAATTTACACATTTACATATCATGTTGATTATTACTCTTAAGTTTTTGACGTTCTGATAAAATTGACTGTGAGTCAATTTACTTAAGTATATTACTTAAGTACATTACTTAAGTAAATTAACTCACAGTCCATTAAGCGATAGACACTAAAATTAACTACATTTTATAGCGTTGTGATTCATAAAGTTATTATAATGGATGCAATTTATGAATATAATTGTGAATGTCATAATACTACAAGTGCATAATACAATGTTCGTAATGCAGAAAAACAAACAAATAAACCTCATCACATGTCAATGCGATATGAACTTGAAGTACGCACGAACAAATTGTAATTTACCGCTTATACTTAATAACCTAGGAAATTCCCTTTTTATATAGTTTACTATATTATGCCCGCGGGATCACTCGTTTATAATATTAGTAAGATTTCTTACCCTTTGGTATTGTACAAAACCCACCCACCTGTATTTACAATACATGTTCTATCTGTCTCCTGCATTATAATAGTTCATATTAAAAGGTCTATGTATCCCAGTGTTGCTAATGTAAATCTTACATATGTATGTATCCATTTAAATAATGAATAGTGAAAGAGCTATTAGAATCGGTCTGATACTTTTTGAGGTTGCATCTGACACACAAACAATATCCACTTCTATATTTTATGAACTTATTAACCGACATCGAAAAGGAGGTGGTTCTATATTCGACTGTATGTATTTTTTGGTTAGTGTTCTCGCAATTCTAATTATTTTTAAGACATAAAACATATTTTTAAGAAATACCTAACTACTTACTACACTGCCCTGCATCATTGTATGCATCTGTGTATTCCAACATAGTTTTCTACATTTTCCGCCTCCGTCATCGTTTGGTATTTATTATCCTCTAACGCTTTTTAAGACAGACCGTCCATTAGCCACAAAAACTTTAACAATTGGTTGTTTTACCGATTAAGTAGTGGTTTAGCGATTGTCAAAACTTGTCAAACTGTTCGACGACTATTTAGTAGCTTATTATTCTATACAGATGTGTGTGCAATGAACTGTGCCATGTGATGTCGGTCTTGCAAGCAATAGTTTCTCTTTTGCGTGGATGTCATTGGACGCATTTAAGTTTCAAAATCTAAGAGATGGGTACCAGCCTCTTTCTATATAATATCAACGCGCATATCAAGCATTGTGACTATTGGCGTAATCCCGATTAGGGATGTATGCAGCAGTATACATTAGTATTTTAATATTATTATTTATTAGCTCTATCGAAAAATTATAGCCTAAAATATAATCAGCCTAATTCTTCTTATTCTTCTGAAACCACTTGATATACATTTACTGTATACGTATATCAATGTGCAAACGCTTTCTACACTCATAGCCCCACAGCAGGATTTTCTCGCGTGTCGTGGGTGCCATGGACACACAAAGACGAATACACAAACACCCAGTCCCAGAACAGAAATCTATACAAATATAGTCATAGAGCGTATACAGAAGAAAGAAGACATTGACGGGAAAAAAGTGGGTAGGCATGATAACACCTATGGAAATAGTGCTTAACTATTGCCCATAGAATTCTACCGCCTTCAAGGAATTATAAAATAAAAAAAGCATCACGATTTATATAATCTGCTGAGAATGTTGTCAAGTCTGGCCACGTAGCTGGTTATCCTCTTACGCTGTTCACATCGTTTATGTGCCATACACTTCACGCGTGACACAGCCAGAAGCGGTAATAAATTATACGCTGATATAGAAAAATGCGACAAATTGTCTTTATCGTCTTGGCTTCAGTGTTGCCAGATTTGCCGTTTTATATGGAGCGTCCTTTTTGTTATTGTACACAGTAACGAAATGTTATTTCCTTTTTATGGAAAAAATGATTACTGGCAAATATTTGGCAAACGTTAACTGTGTTATGAGGTGACAAAAATAAACACCAACCATTATTATCATAAAAATCAAGACCATTAAAACTGATTTATACATTTGAAAGGCACTTTTCTTGGACGTCTAAAATACGGCGTTCAGGATTCACTCTGATTACATGAAAATATAATTTATTTAAAAGTGACAAGAAATTGATTTTTTCAACATTCCTGGAAGACTGCATGTTTTTTTAATTTTCTTAAAATGGGCCCCGCTGTGAAATTAGCCGCATACACTGTTTGAATTGTGTCGGTCGGTAGCGTCTTCGCTAAGTATTGACTGAACGTACCTGAAATACATTATAAATAGATAACCTCTTGCCTTAAGAAGTTGATTAAGAATAAACCTGATTTATAGTATTTAATAATACAGATTTAGAATCTTTGGTCAGTTATTTACAATTTATAAGATCTTAAATTCCTGCAACACTTAACACCCATTGTACTCGCATTACCAACTTGCCTCCGGGATCTCGCTAGTTATTTGTTGTGGTTGAGAGAAAGACCGCAGCTTCCCGAGTCGCGTGGGATCGCAGGACTTCAGCGATCGTCGCCTCAGGCTCGAATGTCAACCGCATACACGTAATTATAGGGCTCTTTTATTTTTACTTTTAATATAGCCTTGGTGAAGCCAGAAAGTTGTCTTCGTTATCTTGTTAAATTGGAATTATGCTCAAGTTTATAATTCCCAGTCACTGTTTAAATAATGCTGCTATTATTTAAAATAAATATGAGTCTTTCTGTGTGTTTATATTTTAGCTTTGTGCTATTTATATTTTAGCAAGATAAACATCGTTTTTCTTGTGTAATTTCTGTTTAAGTATTCTGATAGATTGAAAAAACATTGATAAGCCCGTATAAATACATTAAATCTTGTAAGAACGTTTTAAAGAAAAATATGTAATACTAGAATATTATCACTATATCCTACATAGTGATAATATAAATTATATCATATAAAGTGATTAAGATTAGCAGCGGTAGGTACGTGCAGCTTGTCAAGTTTTGCCTACATGAATAAGAATTGAATACGAGGAAAATAAAAGCCAACCTATAGGAATCAGAGCTTATTACCAATGCACTTGGCATTATTGCGCTGAATACTTAAGCAGGTGCAAATATATTCTCAGTTCCTGCGAAAATGTCTTAACCAAATTGCTTGGTTTCTAAATATATCCCTGAATGATAAGAAATAATATAGAACGCGTTGATACTTGGCACGAATACCAAATGAGATACGCAGGAGACAAGTTTTACGGAGGATTAAATCATTACAATTTCTGTCAAAATGTAAAAACAAGTGCAACCCACATATATGACTTAATACGGATCTGTATTCTTGAATCACTTAACCTAAATACTCTCCCCACATTATTTTATTACAACAAACTAACGCTTGACGCAATAACTATTTTTCACGAATTCGTATATTGTATGCGACATATTTACGAGTAGTTTTAAATGCAAATAGGTACCAAAACGTAAAAAAACACTATTTAATAAGTTCTGGTCCATTTGTACTGGAGTCCGAACAAGATTTTATGTCGGTAATTTAGTATTTCCAGATCTCCAGATGTACCAGAAGAAAATACATAACTGAGTCAACCGGTTACCATAAAATATTCATCCGAATGCCTCCTTTACATTTTTATTTCTTATTTCATATTCGACGTTAGAGAGCGGGATGTCATATTTATTGCTTTTGCTATTTCGTTTGGGACCAGATGTTGTCTTACCTAAGAACTTTTGTACCTGACGACTTTTTGCAGCGATGCAATACGATGCAAACACCGTCCGTATAAGACTATACGGGCTTAAATCGAAACCGCATCGACAAATAATGTCGTCGTATACGTGTCTTGTAAATGCCCCCACAGCTGACATTTTTCATTACAAGAAAACTGGATTTTGCGTATGCAATTGCAATATGCTGCATTATATACCTGGCTCATATTGGAAGTAGTATTAATAATATCGTAGGCATTAATCATGAAAGCTCTGCATGTAATGTACTTTAATAGTATAATCAGAATTTAAATACGATTTTTATCGAATTATAAATTTTTGAAGTGAAACTTTTTATCGATGTATGAGAGAAATTTGCCGTCACATTTTTCTATTATTCTGTTACGCGTTACAGTTTTATTATTCGAAAACTGCACAAATGCTTAATTTATTTTTGTCTTTCCGATCCGACGAATGATAGGTAGACAAGTTCAGTCCGTAAGTGTATCTTTACGCCAGGATGATATTAATGTAGCTTATTTATTTCAATTTTACATTTTACAAAATAGTTTGTTAGAAGTAGACGAAAAGTGTCCATAGCAACGGTGTTTTGATAGAGGCAGAATAGCCTCAATCAAAACTAATTAGAGTAATTTGTAACAATTTAGCTTTCTAAGAATACCGGCATTCTATCAATCGGATCTGCACTAACTTGTTTGTGCAAGGCGCAGGTAACTGTGCCGGACAACAGCGACAAATTACAGAACGAGCACACTGTATCACGGAATTTATTGACCTGGAATTCTTCTAGAGACTACGAACTAGAGCTCTGTATTAAACTTCTAAGCACCTCGACAAGATTAATTACGCTGCACTAATTTTAGTGTTTTTAAGTACATGATACCACTTCATCTATTTACTATAATTTTAAACCGTTTACTCACAGTATGTTTAATTACCCATTGTCCCCGTTGAACTCATACGTAACTGGAAGCGACATCTATTCCCATACTAATATATAGAATAATAATAAGATGGTGTATGTCTGTTTGTGAATTAATCACGCAAGAATCACTGGTCCGAATTACATGAAATTTAGCTTAGATCTAGCTTATTTACCTGATCAACTAACAGGCTTCTTTTGATTTCGATATTTTGCATTAAATCGCGACTATTTTTATGTCCCGTAGCGAAACACGGGTAGGTACTTCAACAAGTATTATATATTTTTGTATCGTACTCATCTCGAACTCATCAATTGATGGCACCACATATATCCTGAATTACAATATCGAACTATCCTAAACGTTTTATATAACACAATCAAATTGATAAGAAACCTCCCTTTGTTAAGTTACTAAAAACCATCATGTTAAATGTCGGCTCACGGATAACCGGGTTATTTTTCTAAGTAGGATACCGTATTTCATTAGAAGGCCGATAACCGCTCGTTTGCTCGCAGTAATTGTGCCAGAACTAAAGCGACAAATTGCAGGATCCCGCATAATGCAAGCGGAATTTACCTAACAAGAGCATTGCACTAAGAAAATAATGTAAACTATCTGTGCCCTGCGGTGTTACCCGCTGTTTATTAGGGAAATTAAATTGTGTATTAACAGTAAAAATAATAACTATTCACATTTTTACTTAAAAATGTATGTACAAAGTTCCCCATACATTTTTCGCGAATTCATTTTCATCGATTTTACCACGGGAATAAGATACTTTCCCGGAGTAAAACGTAGTCTATTTGTTTATCTAGAGTGTCAACTAAATCCATATCAAATTTTATTAAAATCGCTCGAGCCGTTTAGACGTGAAAATGTAATAAACATACACACTCACAAATTTTCGTCTTATAATATTAATGTGATGTAATGTGATATATCTATATCTCGTATTTGTGCAGATATACTCTGTAGCTATTCTCTTTAGTTATATTAACACAATAATAACAATATTTCCATTTTGGTTCCCATAAAATTACTCTCCAAAATCAAGTATACCCAAAAGCTTTCCAATAAGATTATGTCATTATTTTATAAGATGATTATAAACATTTACCTAACTTGGAATGAACAGGATATTTTCCATCCAGTAGCAACGCCCCCACATATCGTATGTGCGACATCTGTGCATTTTGTGCAACGATTGGATTAAAATACGCCTTCTGTTAGCCAGGAATGTACTCTTTGTTCATCAACCCCTAGTATTTTGACTGTAGGGCATTATTGAAAGACTTGTGGTATTATAAAAAGAATATAGTCATATTTCTCTCAATGCGAAATACGAGTGTGATCAACTCTATTCTTTTTATAGTTTATTATGTGTTCTAAAAAAACTTATTGAAAATAAGCAAAAATAGGTATTCCCGACAGGATAACTTGAGGTAACCGCTATCACCATAAAAATGTTTTATATTATCTTTTATTGAAAATTATTCGTAATTAGATTTAATTATTTACCATATTGCATTGCTGTTTATGTCCACGAAGTTGTCAGTTGAGTAATTTGTCAGGTTCAATGAATACCCCATCCCATAATTCAGCGCTTTGGTCGTATTATCCAGATACAAGATAAGGTAATCTTGACATCAACACGAATACACAGGAAGCTCTGCGATAATGACCCGTGAAATGTGTCTGTCATATCTCTGGGAAGCTTAGTTATAATTGAGTTGGGATTCCGCAATTTACTTGATCCCAGCATAGTGCGCGCTAAGCTTTACTTTCTGTCCATTAAGTTTATGGCCTGCACGATTTGTTTAACACTAAATTGTTGGAATAATTATACATATGTTATACGTTTCTCCATAAGTGTATCGCATTTGATACGTCAATATGGACTGAATGACGCATACAACTGTTACCGGAAATTTACTTTTATGCAAAATGGACACATTTAAATAATATGCAGCAATTAATTGAGAAAACGTTATTATTCGACTTTAGTATGAAAAAAATAAAACGTCTTATAAGAAGTATATATCATAAAAATAAACTGCAATGATTGTGGCACTGATAAAAACAAGTTAAGATTCTCACGGGTAACGAGAATAGTTTTACATATAAAAAAGTAAAATGTGAATCCTGATGCGCCGCGTATGGATGCAAGCCGTGTGATCGCGTCCCCTGTAGATACAAATTACCAGCTCGTTGATGTTAATTTATCTGTGCAGCTTACCATTGTGCTGTGAATATGTATTTTGAACAGTCAATAGTTACACAATCATTCAATAAATAAGTACTGGCTGAATAGATATACAACGTGAATGAAATCATCTACATATTTGTAGTTGGTAATACGGAAAATGATTGTTGTATGAAAAATATAAAACATCGGTATAAAATGATTACTCATACGTGCCAATAAATATAATGTCACAAAATATACTTACATAAACTATATTTACTGACCCTACTAATCTACTTTCGTTAAAACTACAGAAGTAAAGACTGTCGCAGACAATCACGCTCACATCTAGACACGGTGGAATAAATAAGTATTAAAATATGTGTATTAAATTTAATTACAAAAAAAAACTTTAGCTAAGCTTTGCTCTAAATTCAAAAACTACGCTATTATCCCATAAAAGAAATAGGTAGACATAAACATTATCATAATTTATCTACTCTTATCAACGGTATAAATGTTCGTTCTGATGAATAGTGATGACTGATACGCGTAAATCATACACATACGTTTATTTACATGTTATTTATTAACAATACGTCTGATTAAGTAGATATAGGTATATAATTAGGTGTATATGTACAATAAGTAACCTAGACATTTTACAACACTCATGTAATAGAATTAAAATATAATAATTTAAAATTACTATAAAAATATCTACAGAACGATTGCATATTTAAACATTATAACGATTTAACATTTTTATCTAATTTATTTTTATCATTGGTTACAGGGTGCAGCGGAAGATGGCGCGCGTAGAAAAAGCTAGGGACTAACCAAGATGGCCGCCGCTCGCGCCATTCTTGTATTCCTAGCGTCCACCGCTCAAGCGTGGATGCCCGATGCAAACGCCCGGATCTATATAAAACATGGTACGTACGTAATATAAATACAATGGATTTAAATAATAAATATAAATACAATTAAATAATATATAAATCTACGAGTAGGAATTAAAGAGGTGTCCTTGTACTGTTATGATAAAGATAGGTGATCTATTAATTCAATTTTTTTTATTTTTTTGCAAATGATAAATAGCTACAACATTCTTTATAGAATAATGCAATTGTAATACATTTTTTATTAATTCTCAAAATTTTACATAATCGGAGTATATAAGACTACATATAATCGAGCCTTTAACCAAAAATTTATTGTAATATAGACAGTAATATATTGTAGAGTCAAATAATTAGTATTTTAGGAGACAAATCTATACAAAAATTATAAAATGTAAAACCTAAGTTACCGGCATACATTTTTCTTGTAACTAAGTAGAATTAAAAACGCATATTCGTTGCGAAACTCGACACCAACAGGTGCAGAATGCCTGACGGACTACCAATTCATACCAACGAAACCAAGCCGAATTAGTATTGACATGTGAAAATTTCACAAGCTATTGTTATGAAATCGCGAACTGGTATTGTTGGTTGATTGCTTTACAATAGGAACATTGTTCATTTGATCGGCACAAAAACGATTTAGGTTTGCATGGAAAATCTTATTCGAATGGTATTATTTACATCGTGAAGGCTGTCAAATAACTTTTTATCGTGTGTATATAAACGCATTAGAAAGTGTTCTATTGTTGATACGAAACGGATACTAGGTAATTTAAATTCATGAATAGATACGTAGTTAGAAAAAGGTCATTTTGATAGATAGAATATTGTTACGTCGATCGTAATTGGTTTAAAATTAGTTTGAAATTGTCGCTAGTCTGTTATAATACATTACTTAATCTGTTTTATTTACTATCCGATAACACTGCAAAAAATAGAAACGACGAAAGAAAAGAACAAAACCTAGTGTAAATAGCAACCGTAACTAAATCCACTCCGTATTACGGGGCTCGGCCACAAAACGCGGGTCAAACCGAGTGGCTGCTTCGGTTCAACCTGATTCTTAAATACTGTCTCTTTTACAATTGTGGACACCGAAGCTAAATAAGTAATAACTTTGGCAAATTTTTCGGTTCGCCTATTTATTTCTTTATATAAAATAGTAAGGTATTTTTTATTTCCACTTAAATGTATATGTAGAGCTCTAATAGCGTAGACCGCCATTAGGTAGGTATAGTAGCAAGTTGGTAGGTACGTAGGAAGGAGTAGGCGGCAATCCAATAGGCGACCGGAAAAAGTTTGTCGATGAAGTTAGTAGAAATGATTTTATTATAGTACGTTAGACATAAAAATAATTTATTCCAATTAAAATATTTTTTAATAAATATTTTCCAATATTATGTATCTTATCATCCTTTATCTTTTTTACGCGTGAGTGAAGGTTAGCTTTGTCCACATATAGAAATGCGTTGTAATGCGTCACACAATCTCTATAATGATTTCCTTTTTTCAAATTTTGTTGTAAAGTAGTGCGTGTGAATTAGGTTTAAACCCTAAAGAGCATTTATTTCGTAGATATAACGGTTAACTATCTTATATTGTTGCAGGTGAAACAACAGAAAAACCAGACCAATTCGTGGGCAATGGAACAGCCCCTCACCACTTCCGTATTTTAGATAAAGACGACTTTTCAATTTTAGTTGGTGGCAGGTAAGATATCTGTAGTGACTAATTATTATCTACTTTTTATCATACACGATAATGACCAAAATTTTACGAAAAGAGAACAAATAGTGTTCCATATCTTTTGTGACTCAAATACTCATGAATAAAATGTCTGCAACATAATCCATATCCTATTATTCATTTAATCGCATCTACGAACTAAAAATAAATGTGATGTGTAATACATATTTCGATAAGTGTTTATTTTTATCTTTTTTGTTTCAGGGGCACAGTGTACAACCTTAGTTTGTATGACCTATCGGAGAATTTAGATCAGGTTAGTGTCAGTTTTTGTAGCCGTCAAGTTACGCACTCCATCTACAACCTAGCTACAAGATTTAAACGCTAGACGACTCTTTGCAGTCTGCCTAATCGCACTTCTTAAACATTTATACCGCTATGAGCGTGAATTTATGAATCTATAAATCCATATTAAAGTTGCTTCTGTAATTAACTTTAAATAAAAACGCTTTCGACGCTTTCTACCCTCATAGCCCCACATTAGGATTTTCTCCTGTGTCGTGGGTTCCTTGGACACACAAACACGAATACACAAACACCCAGACCCAGAATAGAAATCTAAACTCATCATTCAGATGCCTGTCTGG
>DWNE01002588.1:0-18446 GCA_018249875.1 Cecropterus toxeus | reverse complement strand
TTCTGCCTGGCCGGGAATCGAACCCGGGACCCATTGCGCGTCAGATCGGTATGGTGACCGCTCGACCACGCGGGTCGTAATTGTGTGATAGGTATTGGTATTAACATATTTCAGTAAGTATAATAGTCTACATTAAATTTAATTCCAGTCTTTTCAAGTTATACTTAGAAAAAATTGATAATTAACAAGCAACCTGTTCGAACTTTTATGAATAAATTGATTGAGTAGGTACAGTTATAATGATACAGCACTTCCGTAATAACTATTAAACTTAGCCTCTTCGAGATTAGTAAGAATATGGTATTTCATATAAATTCGTTAGATTTATGTAGTTTTTTCCCTGTAAGATCAAGCTCTTCAAGATATCTAATAACAAGGCATTTCATATCAATTAGAGACATTTGTAGTTTTCTAGTTAGGCTGTAAATGTAACCATACAAGTTCTTGCGTTTCGGTGAACAAGTGTTACAGAGTGACTTACATATGAGGCGCCCTTAGTCGTAGTAAGTAGCAACGCTTCAGATAAAACCCCTGTTCTATATAAAGATGTTTACAGATATCAATGGGGGACAGTAACCAGTTAGCATCAGGAGTTGCATGTTGGTTTGCTACTTCAATCCGATAAAAAATACATTTTTATTGCAGTAAGAGGGCTTCGAAGTACATGAAGTAAACTATGTTTCTGGTATACGAATACAGCTTTCACCGTATCCATATCTGTCTCTCAACGACATAGTTGCCTCTATTGACAATAAAGATGCCATGGATGCTTATGCAAGATGGTAGGTAACTTCAGAACAATCATTTGCATATTGCCTGCTTACATACTTTCTCAGAAATTATGCTCTGTTCAGTACTTTTGTTGACTATTCATTAAAATTCTAATATTCTCGAAGCATGAAATGATATTAGCGGATATACAATAGGTACATCGTTTATTTATGGTACAATTGTCTACTATTTTATATTATGTAAATGGAGATTTATAAAATATTAACAAAGTCTATTAGATCTAATGGTGATATAAGTTTCATATTAAATGGGAAATCATAATGCTAATGATAGAAGTATAATCTGCGAGTACATGTGAGGTACTTATGCTTTTTCTAACGCGTTCATTATGCGGTGCGGATGTTGTTTCGTTCTGTCGGTATTAACTCTTTAGCGCATTACATATTGCATTGGAAACAATAACTGACCCGTGTCGCTGACTCTCACTTCGCTTTCGGCAGCCATTGTTGGAACGTTTTCACCTTGTTCGGTGTTTGAATTCGAATGTCATAGCCATTATCCGAAAAACGCCTTTGAACTGCGAGCCAGCCTACCGGGGCCTGCATTCGGAGTTAGAATTGTCATCGACAATAATATTATTCTGACGTGACTATGACTATGCAAGCTGAGTTGGCAAACAAAGCCGGTTCATCGACCTACATGGCCGCACCCACCGCTGCGTACGCGCCCACGTTACGCGACCATTCGAACTCCGACTCTTAGTCGGAGGCGAGCGATCGGGATGAAATCGACTATCAGAACATAAATACATTTAACCTCACATAAGTACTTCCGTTTCACAGAATAAATACAGAATAATGACGAATCCTTTATCGTATCTAAATTGACACTCCAACAGGCAATAAATTTGCGACTCACAGCTGTTCGTATTGAAATGGCGGCTGTCAATTTTATCGTTTGAATTTCAATGGGCAAAGGCGCATCTGCATTGCTGCATTATGCCAAATCAGAATTACATTACAGAAAATATATTATATAAACACGACTAGCGAACTTGCACAAATGGTAAACACAGTAATATTTACTGCACCTACGTCATTTTACACAGCAATAAGTAAAATGTTCAATTGTGCATACCTTAAAATTTGATTTACGGCTATAATGTTGTCCATAATAAATCATTTTGAACAGGCGGAATCTTGTTGTCAATAATCTTTTTGAGCATATAGTATAATTGCCTATAGTATAAAGTACAAAATAAACGGTCAACAAACTCCTTAGTCAAAACTGCGGGTTGACATAACCGTAGACTTTATTGCTGCGTAAGGGAACTTAACTTCACAGCTTGAGTAGTGTCAAGTAGTCGTCTGAGTACTTCAGTGAACTGTGAGGTTAGATATAACATGCTGTTCTTACGTATTTTGTAGCCGTACTTAGGTACATTATTCATTCCCATTGTGTAGTCTGAGATCTCACCGAATTATTTCTATGTTCATAGAAATGTACTTTTTAATCAAATGAAATAAAGATAAATTTGATGTTTGTGTACGTGTTCCTATACTTTTTTATTTATTAAAAACTCAAAAATATAGCCTATGAAAATAATGGCCACAAATACTCCATAATATTTACTTTTTTAGGTCATTATTGGTATAAATTGGCACGATCAACAAAAAACTTTACAACTTTAATAAAACTTTTGAATAGATGCTAAAGAAAAGAGCTGGAAGAAGCTAGATATTGTGTACCGTAATATTATCGATTGTAAAATAAACAACAATACAAATTAATGTTCTAGTATTATCTGGATAAAAGTGGTCGTCTTTATAATAATGTCATTGTGTTATTGCGGAGTACGACGTATTAGTCGATTCACTATGTAAATAATCGATTAGCTTCGATTCGTTATACTGCAATATCTTAAAAAGGAAATACAGTTCTTAATCCATCGGAAATAAATTATTATAAAAATCTAAATTGGTATTATTATTTTTACATGACAACGACACGACATTTACTAAACCAGAATGATGAAAGAGTTGTAAGTTAGGAAGACCGTCACAAAACTACTAATAATGAATCTTAAAATGAAAATAAATGTATTGATTTTGTGTAGGCCTACGGAGGTACTTGATACACAAGACCTCTAAATGAAGAACAATGTTTAATTGTGATTCTTAAGGTCTGTAAGCAAAATAATTTATAACCTAAATCATTTTTAGCCCAGAGTAGAACCTCTATATGGTAGATAGCAAATAGGCTGTGATTAGCTAGCTATACATTATTAGCTATACATTAGTATAGGGTTAAACATTAGGGCTAATAACATTATGGTAACAACAAATTATTGTTGTTACCATAATGTTATTAGCTGGTTCCTAAATATAACAATACGCTTTATTCCTAAACTAATTTATTCTGTCGCTTTGTCCTCTAAATTCAAGCACCTCATTAAACGACACGAAGCTGCAGGCACTGTTATTACTTTCAATTACTTTTAATTGTTCGACATAAACTGAACGAGAGGTCTACGTTCGGTTGAGAACACTATTGCAATGAATATTGTTTTCTAAATCGACAAAGATTACATACATTGTTCTATTCTTCATAAAAAAAAACATACGTATTTACTTGCGTTTCCCTGTAGAACTCCAATTTATCACGGAAATATGAAAATAAATGGATCCTTATATAGATATAAACTACAGTCACATATAAGTAGTGTTATTATGTATAATTACTTTTAAATTAGTCACGTTGGTAGTTTCTTAAAATTATGTATAGGTAGTTAAGTATTAATACAATGTTCTGGAAAAAGATTCTTGCAAAAGAGTCGAATGTCATGCTATTGATACAGTGCACACCATTGTTTTATGTAACAACTGTAGAACAAAAGTTTGGTTAGCATAAGAAAACTTGAAATTTTGCACGGGTTAAGTAGCAGGCATAGTATTTATACCAAAGATTTAGGTACTCATTTTGCACGTGTTAAGTATTTATACCAAAGGTTTGTAGTATACTCTTAGAGTTTATACCGATATTACTTGACGTCAATAGTAATTTTACTAGGAAGATAAATAAAAACTTTAGTAAAGCAAAGTTTTCTAATATGCGTTGCCATAACAAAAGTTTAGTGAAACTATAAGCTATTAGTTACACGCGATGACCTCGACGGAGAACGAACAGTAGACCACACGCTATGTTTACAGCTGTGAATTCGTTCAGCCTGATTTGGGTTTATCTACTAGGAGTAATAAGAATTGAAATCCCATATATTCTACATAAACGTTTAAACATAAAAAAAACTTAAACTTTTCTCTTTCTACACTCATAGCATTTTCTCTCACAGTCGTATTTTCTGCTGTATCATAGGTGCCATGGACACACAAAGACGAATACACAAACACCCAGAACACAAATTTAAACTCATCATTCACATTTCTGCCGAACCCGGGATCCACTGCGTATCAGACCGATATGGTGACCGCTCTACCACGCGAGTCCTCAAATATTCTACAACAGGCGCCAATGCTAAAACTTGGTGTACAAAACACAGGATATACGAATAGCAACAGTAAATGCGCAGTAAAATAGCGATTGTAACAATCGGACCAAAGGCACACCTACTCGCAATCATTCGTTTCAACATAGAAGTTTCCTGTTTTGAGTTGGTCTAGATATAAATATTAATATATACTATCTAAGATTTAACGAGGTATTGTATGGCGTGCACACGTATTCGGAAGTGGGTAAAAACAAAGAAACGGTAGCGAAACCAAACAATGATAACCAATTCAGGGTGAGTCACTGTCTGATACGCAAACCCACATTTTCAAGTCTCGTAAAGAACTCTACCCACGTATCGCTCAGAACAAATTAAAGCATGTTTATTTAGGAAATGTCACACAACGTTATTTTGTGCAGTGAAGTTAATACTGTGATATGAATAAGCTGGTAGCAGTACTCAGTTCCGTACACGACGCGGATATTTATCTAATTCTGAAGTTGTTTTTCTTGTTAACTTATCGCTTTATGTTATTCATTCAAATACAATGTGTGAAGGCAATAACGAGTGTCACGTGTGATCTCGGCTATTGAAGGATCCAGTCACGCGACATTTGTAAGAGCTTCCAAGTGGAAGGTTCGAGGTTATTTATTGGTAACCATTAGCAATCAGCGATGTTAACTAAGTAACCGAAAACCGATTGTCGCCGCATGCACGTCGCGTGACATGTAGATCGTGGCACCACGTGGCAGAGCCGGCTCGCAACGTGGCCGGTCTTACGTAAGCCTCTCAAACAAGAGCAGCCGCGAACGGCCACTTTTAAAACATACAAACGACAGCTGAAATCAATACCGTTGTAAATTTGGCACTCCTTTACAAGCCTATTTGTAATTAGAACCATACACGTATTTCAAAACTGATTACATAAATCAAACAATAGCAGGTTCAAATACAACAGCGAATTTTAATTAAGTTTATACAGAACAGTAGTGAAAAATTGACTGTGGATTTATTTATACGTGAACGTTACGAAGCTAAATCAACGAATACATCATCGATAAGATACGAGTAAAATATGAGTCAGCGGAACATATGTATATCGTACCTAAAATGACTATCCATATCGGCAATTTGTTAACGCTAAATTGTCGCCACCACATTGCGCCCTCAGCTTAGAAGTTTCTACTTTCTAATCTGGCTGGCATTAACGCTTGACCACGACTGCACTCTCTCGTTTGCCTATCACGGACCCAATACTTTTGTTGTGTACCCTCGAGCTGCAAAGAAACAAGCCACTTTCTAATTGGATGCAATGCCCTTAAAGTAGTCTTTGTGGCATAAATCTATATGAGTCTCCTCATTCAATGTTACATGTCTACTAAATTATAATTTATTACCGTTATGTTATGTAATTAAATATACAAAAAAATATTAGACCTGTGATCAGTCCTATTGCTATTTTCAGAGATCAAAGGCGACTTAGCTACAAGTGGAACAGCGAGTAGATAAACTGCCAACGTTGCCTGGCACTGAACTCAGATAGTATCAGAGTGAAACTTCTATCAGGGCGTTTCAAACTACATATTTATGCTGTCCATTGAACCGCTTTCACTGGTCACTGATTAAGTACTATAATAATCAAGATTATTTAAACGCAACCAGCTACCCATACTTGTTCAATTAAAATATTTATGTGTACTCGTAATATCATTCAAAGTGAAACCAGTTACTCGAATTTCGGCAAATATTTTCAAGTGAAATCAAACGTTCGTATAATTGATATTTTGTGATTCATATTTGATATAAATAATTCGAAAAAATCTTTAAATGATCTCTCTCTCATGAGTAATCGATTTCGTTACAACGCAATATCAAGGGGTCTACAGTGAATTATAAGATATGAGGCAATCATGGCCAAGGTCAAGCCGATTTTATTTGCTATGTCAATAGGCGTTAGTATCAATGAAACTTCAGTGACTGGACACCACAAAAGGTACAGTTAAGCCTTTCAACTACACTCAATGAAAAATTATCGCGAATGACAATGATATAAGTTACTAATATCTTCACTCAATTTGCGTCTCTAAAATTGAGAGTGTTTTCTTTAATTAGTCTTAACAGGATACAAACAATAAGATGGATAGACAAAGGCCCCATTACTAAGAACAACAGAGTTCTGTAAATGAACAGGTGTTGTGTATCAATTCGCAACAAACAGTTTCAATAAAAATCTATGCGTGGAAATAAGTACATAGCAAGTTCAGTGCGCAGTTTGGTGTTATGAGGTGACCTTGACAATGAACGCCGTGGGGCGTCGCGCTTCAGTGGCCATGTTGAAATGTTACCGAGGAGAATAATGGAATTGCATTCAATTAACCACGCATTCTCGGCGAAATTAATTTTACCAAACAAACGATAATATGAATCTGTTTTGAAGCATTAAATAACGTGAACGAATCAACCTTATGCTATACACGTATCCAAATAATAGATAAGGCTGAAATTATGGTCATATTGATTAGTTGGTTTATGCAATATTAGACCAGTAAGTTAAGTTACAATTTTCCATCCATTTTCATCCGTCTCATTGTTGTGTATCCTTCTCAGCACATTGATGAGTAAATACATCTAAATGATAAAAATGAATAAGATGCCATTGCAATAAGAAAGACCTAGTTACATTAATTGCAAAGAGAGTCGTAACTGGATAAAGTTTCTAAAAAATATATTTAAATATGCTCTTGGAAATGTAAAAAATTAAAAATCTTCTGCCATGATGACACAAATTCAAGAACAGATGACGCGGAACCAATTATATTTTATTATATTACATATTAGGAACAAGACACGATTTTTAATTTTATATTCGTGTATTTTATAGTTAATACATAAGTGCTAGGTGCTCTTTTCAGAATGACTCATGCATGATTACGTTTAATAAGCGGGTCATAATTATGAAATCTTCTGACACAGGATTTTGTTTTAAAATTACGTGTAATTCTGCACTAGCTAGATTGAATTACCTGTAAACGTACTTTCATGAGGTCAACCCGTAAATATATAGTTAGTACTTTTTTCTACACTAGAAAAAAAACATTGAGATCTTTATATCAGTCACAAATGATATGAAATATTTAATAAGATATTTACTTTGTTTCTCTTCTACAGATTATTGATGACATTATTGTTATTTTTACCCTTTTAGTTATTGCAAACAATATTACATTTTCAATATTTATATCTTGTAATAAGAAATAAACGTTGTTACTATACACACCTTCTTTCCTTTTAACAAATTGGTTTACGATAGTTAATTAAAATAAATCTGATTATGTAATTGTCTGTATGATTGATGATCAATGTATTAAGTGCTTATAATATAAGCTTTTAAATATTTTCTATTCATATCGACATTTACATTTATTGTATTTTTTTATTTACAATTATAAATTACTAACATATTATTGAGGTACTTTTATTTGCATAGGTGCATATACAGTTCCTTAATGTAGCTTTTACGTATTATTTTAATTAGTTGTTGTATTTACTTATTTGATTGAATAACATAAGCACTAGAACCAAAACATAATAACCCGGTTATAAATATCGAAGGGTTTATAATAACATTAATAACAAACATGAATTATTACGCGGAGTATATATTGCAACATTATTTCCTAAACTATCAAACCGCAATGGGTTTTCGTACTTTAAAACTCAAGTTTCCAACATTTTCTAGTAGATTTATAAATGTATATCAACAAAAATAAAATATTAATTTATAAACCGAACATACTAAGCAAAAATATGAACAAAAACACAATCGTTTAGAAACATTTTTATTGCAACATTTCGTCGTTCAAATTCATTCAATTTCTAAATCCCAATTTACAATTTTGCTCAACTGTATCAATAAATAGAGTTACATTTGAGATACATACCAATTCAAAGATTAGAAAAAAAACACAAACTCCAATAGCGGCTTCATATCAGAAACTATTGACGTTGACGATCATTGACCTCCATTCAATTAACCTAATATTCCTCTCAGTTAGGTTTATTTTGATCTCATTACATGATTTGTTAAAGATGATCGTATAAGGTAATTTGAACAAAATATTTATTTTGAACATTGTCAATGTACATGATATCAAAGACTAATCTAAAACAAAAAGGGAAATACGAAACATAGCCAAGCAAATCAAAATACTATAAACTAAAGTATTAAAAATTAACATAATCATACTGGAGATCCATGTTTACCACTATATTTTCATCTGAAAGTATGATTCCCAAGAACTATTAAATGTCACGTCATTGTTCGCTAATAAACTTGCAAGCACATGTGGTATATTGACTATGGTCAGTGTCAGTTATATAACATTTTGCAATAAATTACAATAGATGGCGATTCTATGCTGTAATGAAAAGCTCACTGTAGATACTTATGTATTGTCTGTTACGTTTGAAATTAGAACAATATATATTTTATTGAAGGGGACAGTTAAAAAGCGAATAACCTTCATTGCACCCTTAAATAGAATAAATTTTGTAATCCCAATTTGAACCGTATCAAATTGTAGGTATTTCAATATTTAAATCAAATGTTTCATAAATGTGGAGAAAATATGTCTTTTCTATGTATAAATGAAATTATTCATTGCATATTAATTAACGACATGAATAAACAAGGCCGGCTTACTTCATCGCTAGTATTGAGTTGTTTTGGTATTGTTCTTATTCTTGTCTACAAACGCCGGTTAGATCAAGGTCTTTTTCATTAATGGGCGGTGTTCTTTTTTCAGCAATCTTCACAGGTTATTATAAAACTACTTTTTTCATAGTTTTAAATGTATGCTATCTGAATACTGAAAACTGTAAGCCATAAATCAACAAGCAAAATAATTGCTAAATACCCTTTAAATATCATAATCTTACTATCTACGACTACAAATACCTCATTGATACGATTTATAACGGCGATGAGAATTTCGATCAAAATAATCTTTATATAACCGCCCTCTTATTAACTTTTTAACTAAAAGCCAACGATTGCCGGTTTGACGCTCTTACAAAAAGCCGGTCGCACGAATTCGACTGGAAATAAATATGCGCCAAGTATACAAACTACGTTAAATTTACAAGCATCATAAAAATACAACAAAACTGAACTTACCGCTATCTACACTTTCTTCAGAGATCTTCTTCACCATCTTGATGCTTGCTTGATGCGTTGTTACAGTGATAATAAAATACTACGAGTAGGTGGTACTACTCTTAAAAGCCGCTTTCAAACTTGTGCGGCTGCCTTCTCGACGTGAAATCGGAACGGCGCTCGGAGACAAGATAGTAGAAAATAAACGCCAAAATCAAAAATTATGAAGCACCACCAGGTCGAGAAGGATTTACGGAAATTGTGCCGAAAGGTATTAAACAAACACTGTTAGAAGGCGGAATGAAAAAAAACTACTGGTGTCGTTAGCGATCCATCCTACACACGCCCGCCCGTTCGATGTTCTGAAATCCAACTGACGAGACGAGTCGGTCGACGGTTGCCGGCTCGCCCGGCTCGGCCGCCCCCCGCAACCCGCGCGCCTCCCCTCACCTAGTGCGTCGTAGTGTTCTCTCGCCCGCGCACGCGTACTCACTCGCACGGCTGACGTGTTTACATTTTTTGTCGCTTATGTTTTTTTCGTAGTTGCTATAGGCATCGATGTATGGTATTTCGTAGCATCCCATATGAGTGTGCACATAGAAACCAGATGTTTTCTCAGTTACTTCGAGCAGCCAAGGCGTAGTTAAGTCTACATATAGATTTTATAGCGCTAGAAATCAATGTCCAAACATTGTTTACCATTCACGAACTATTGCATCATCCCAGGTGCCTTTAAAACTCCTATTGAATGTATGGTTATACTGACTCATTATAGAAAATATATAATTAAGTTTTCGTTTAGTTAAATATTTTTCATTGTTTTCATATCAGCGAAACCATAAAACTTACAAAAAAATACCAATAGCAAATGTTAGTCATTTTATTTTGAAGAATCAGATAATATTTTACTTATCTAGACATTTATGATGTAGCAAAATACAATAAAATATGATTAATGATTATAATCTAAAATAGACTAAATTGAAATTTATCGTTTTTTCTGCTTTCTTTGTCATGTCTATAATGCCCCACTATATACCTACTTAATAATTGTTTTGTAAACATACAACATGTATGTCTATTTCCGTAAATACATCTCTACTTATTTAATTATAATGGAATAAATACAACCTACAAATAAAGCTCCAAATTCTTATTCCTACGTTCCTGTTCCGTCAAATCAGGATACCGTTTTCGTTCGAGATTCTTTTGTTTGTAGTTATGCGGCGTTATGCAATACGAATCCTTTGTCTTCCCATCCCTTCTATGAATGACCTTCACAGGGCGTTTGTTGACAAACAATGTACGGGAGCGCCGCAGTACGATGTTCTACGACGCAATACCCACGTGGTACGGGGCAACCGGTTCGACCGGCACCCGGCACCGCCATGTTTATTGTCACGCCATATTTCTCTCTCGCTCACACGCCGAGTTGTTTCCCTCTAATCAAACCTCTATCCATTTCACGTAGCGCCTCTCTCTCTGTTGCCTACGTGACCGACAATAACATAAACTTAACAAAATCGAATACACCGAGGATAGTAGAGCTACGCATCTATCGAGCCGTTCTTTCAAATTGGCTTCGTTCAAGTATAAAATTGCTGCATACAAATTTCATGTATCATCATACTTTTTAGTTATATACATTGCATGACTAAGGTAGCTCAGCGTTAGATCATCTGTTAAGTAAGTAAACAGTAGGTAAACGCCGTATCAGGTGATTTCGAGAATAACAAGAGATGTTTATCTCTAAAAAATATGTCCGATAACCGATAAAGCGTGACAGAGCGTCGCGATTAAACAAGAAACGCGAAGGTGTTTTTGTTAATTCACAAAAACTTAAGGTAAACATCGTTAGGCAATCAAGGCAACTTTTGCGATGAGATGATAGGATTCCCGCATGTTGACCTAACATAGTAAATATGAAAACACATAATTATTGTATACGAATATGAATACATACATATTTGTGATCTGGCTATCAGTCCATGTCCATTATTGTCCATGGGTATAGATAGTCAGATGCAGTAAAACATGAAGAGTTCTACCAAGTTTTCGTTGACTTTAAACTTTATATTATTTAAAATTCATACTACTAGGTAAAGTTGTAGAATTAACGATGCTTCAAAAATCACTGAATTCCAAAGGATTTCTAATGCGCCTTGATGCCCTTGATGCGCTTGGCAAATCTCTGAATCCTGGATCATTTTCTCACATCACTCCAATATATGCATAAAAATGTGGGTGTAGACTGTAGACGCAGCCATACTAATTAGGAATTAGTCATAATGAGATTGGAAGCTAACTCAAATGTCAGCTATAAGTCTTTACGTAACAAAAAGTACTATTTATAAGACGATCAGTAATATATTTACTGTTATGAAACAGGTTATCTATATACTTATATAGGGAGGTTAAGATGCAACTACTTCTTAATAGATTCGAAAAGTTTTCGTAAAAAGTTATAAAACTGCGGTGACTGATGCATTCCCGAGATGGTATTATGTATCACTTAGGGATGTTTTAGGAGGAAGTTCATTGAAATGAAATTAAGTGTCTTAATTTTGTATTGACCTACGTTACAAATTGTCAGTTATAATATTTTTTATTACTCTACCGGGTCGGAATACGTCCTCAACTTAGAAGATCCGGCAACTCAACGGGCGTGTGTTTTTTGGTTATATATTTCTTCACTTTTATTTAACTACCTTGATTTTTTGTCATTTGATTTTTTGTATGGCAGCGGCAAAAAAAATAGTAAATCAACTTATATCACATTGCTACGAGTTCAGGTGATATGGAGAAAACCAGGAGCAAAGAGTCAAGCCTGGTCATTTCTTCTGCTATGAAAAGTCAGGATAAGTCTTACAGAGTTAGACCTCAGTAGCATTAAATAGTCATATTGACGGTGACCGGAAACCTCTTTCACAAACTCCTGTGAAACAGGCTTTTTGTACTCGAAGAATACCAGCGACAACCAATTATTTTTCCAAAAAAAAATTATTATTACAGCCTTCATAGCACCAACCCTAAAGAATCGAAATAAAAACGTACATAAAAGTATACAATACAAGAAATGTCTGTAACACAATTCGCGGATCAATATTATTTGGCTAATCATCAATTCATGCGTGAGAACTGCTGAGGATTCTTCGGGTATCGTTTTCGATTTCCACGAAAAGAACACGGGAATAGCTAGCAACAAAACTGCGTCGCAAAACACCGTAACAAATTCCGGGAATCAGCTGAAACGTAACGCCAGTAATTTAGGGTTCGCACAATTGGAGAATCCCTACCAATGACGGCGATTATCCGTCTGTTCATGTCAGTCTGCAATTAGATGCAGCCCTATTATAGGATCACTGGTTTATCCAAGATTTTCGTTTTGGGAGGCTTCAACCAGCCAGAATACAAAAACATATTTTTCGGCGTAATCACGGTTTTTCATGTTACATTTGGGACAGATATTCTTAGTTCAAAAAATTTGCCGCCCCTTTTATAGGTGTCGGATACATAAGTGCCTGGTATTAGTTTTTAGGGGTTCTTTTGCTAGAGCCCCTTGACCCTCCCCTGGATCAGCCACTTGGTAGTATACTCCATTGTTCAATTAGTTACACCTCCACCAAACTTTCTGCTGCCTTATAACATCGATGTAAACTGATGTTTGAAGAAACGAAAAACATAATTTTAAATGATAAAACAATGTCTTTATTAGAACGACTGTCACAGTTAAAATACCGATTTTACCTAAAAACCACCGTCTTACATAAAATCTACATAATCTTGTAATAATTCTAGCTTACTTGCGCAACCCGCATACAACTTAGAGCCAAAATCCAATTAGACAAGTCCATTATGTGCAGATGTCAGTCAGTTTTAAAGAACACTGAGTAGGTACTATAGGCATTTAGAAACTTCGTAGGAACGCTCAGAACTCGTATGATGATGCATAATATTAAAACAATATCTTAGCAGTAATACCGAGTTCGTTTTAGGGTATACCTTATGTATTAATAGTAACAGACTGGTGTAGAATATTTCAGGCTTTCTTCGGTACCTAAGAACTTCAATTATTATTGTACGCGTTACGTACCTACTTATTTTAATGCAAATTCCTATTAATCACAATATAAATAATTCCTGTTCTAGCTGTAACTCTCTCGATATGCCACATCTAAGGTATATTCTCAGTACTTGGATAGGACCTGGATAGTGCTCTATTACGCCGCTCCGATGCTGATTATTTAATTTTCTTCGGTTTAACAAGCCACTAAATTAATGGAAATGATTTAATTCGTTTATAATTAACTCTGGAAAAATATTAGAAAATAATTTTGTCGTAAACCCTACTGACTTTACTAATGAGATAGCGTTAGTAAGAATATCTTAACAAAATGAAACATATTCGTTATTTTAACTACGCACTTGTCCGTCAATCAATCAAGAAAGTCTCCCGCGAGCTGGCAGCTTAAAGTGATTGAGTAACATTGACCGGAAAATTGAAAAAAATGATGCTCGCATTTTCTTATAATGAGCATGTGTTGACAAACATGTAGTACGCATGTGAAACGAGAATATAACGTTCAAGTCAGGTTGTTAACATCTTCAGTACCTACTCTTAGTTCTGAGTGCACCATTATCTTTTCAGTCTTTCTTGCCTTTGTAGACGCCTTGCTTAAAGTTCTTACTTCAAAATGTCTGCGATTTGTGACTACTTTGTCACTTTGTTTTATGTTGCAAAATGTTTTTTTTACAAAAAGGTTTTTTTTTTAATATAAAAGCATTCACGGATCATACAATCCATGTGCTAAGATGATCCCTACCCATAAGATCAAGTTGGGATACCTAATTTTTCTCAATATGGCAGATATCACAAATGGTGGTAATATCGGATAGGCACTCCACTTACTTTTCTTTGTGAAGATGATGAGAGATGAAGATTCAAGAGAGGAAATATGTTTATTATAATAGAGAAGTGGCAAATAAGGATGCAGTCCACTCGACGGTAAGCAACCATTGCCGTCCATGGACATATGTTATTAATCCCAAATACGATCAGAGGCTACCTGAGGCTAGCAACAGATGAGTTGCCAACCCTGAAGACCAAGTTGGAACGCCTCTGATAAGTATGTCTTACCACACGCTTCAGACTCAGCACAGCATTGCTGCAAACCGACAATGCTGCACTGCTCTTATTGGACAGAAATAGTGCAGCCTCCGGAATTGAATTACAGAGTTCTACCACCTTTAAATTGATACCACCTTATAATTGACGACCCGCGTGGCGGAGCGGTTACCATACCGGTCTGACTCGCAGTGGGTCCCCGGGTTCGATCCTCGGTCAGACAGAAATGTGAATGATGAGTTTATATTTCTGATTTGGGTATGTGCATTCGTCTTTGGGTGCCTATAGCACCCACGACACAGGAGAAAATCCTACTATGGGGCTATGAGTGTAGAAAGCGTTTATGTTTAATTTAGTATTTGACAGAGTTGACTAAAACTGTTCTATTGCGGGCCCAACTAACATCACGCCACTTAACCCCCTAGAAATGTATTAATAGAAACTAACTAGCTAAAGTAACACGTCATTGCCTCATCCTGCGGCATTTCGTCACTGTTTCATAATCCACTCAATTATTCAGCCTGAGTTTGCTGATGTAACTTGCACCTATCTAAGACGAAGACAAAGATACGTGTAATCTAAGCTATTAGCATATAAAAATCGAAAACCGAAAGGCTTACCTAAAAGCCCGAAACATCTTATTCTTTGCGAATTTTAGCAAATTTACTATAATAATAGTAACTGTAATAATAGATCGAAGCTTCCTAAGAACAGACACATATCACTGCTTAGATTTAATAAAACAAAAACGCTAATTTTACGGGAGAGTCAGTTAAAAATTAAACAAGGCATTGAATTAAGGTAGAATAACGAAAATTAAAAGGCTATAAACCAAAGTGCAGTTAGAACACCAAATTAACGTATTCTTCACTCATATACTCACATTAGAATTTTCTCCTTTGTCGTAGGTACCATGGACACACACAAAGACGAATACAAAAACACTCAGACCCAGAACAGAAATCTAAATTCATCATTCAGATGTCTGTCTGGCTGGGGATCGAACCCGGAATCCCCTGCGTGTCAGACCGGTATGGGGGCCCTTCCGCCACGCGGGTTGTCAAGCAGTCAAATTATCCTTATATTTGCCTTTCCTTAAAAATATTAAGGAAAATTATTACACTGAAATATCAAATCGTTGTCAAGGCTATTCAGACTATCAAATTCAACATATTCAGAGTTGAGACAACAAAGATTTTGATTCTGGTAATGAAAGATATCGCATTATAATGGCTTCGTCAAAAATTTATTTTGAACACATGTTGGAACGCAGACAGTATTTTTAGTCTGTCGAGACATTTGTGAGACCTTCCAAGGTGCAGTTTAAATGACATCATGTACACACACAATTACTATCTACATATACAATGTTGACGAACTCACACGACAATGTAGTCATGGTAAAAGTGAGAAGCGGAATTTTGGTGTGTTCCAGTTTGTTCTATGGTTAAACTTTTATTTTATTTATAGAACAGTACAACAAAGCAGAGAACATCAAACTTTTATTGTTATTTATGGAAATTCATGAGCAACATTAAATACTTTATTTATTCTGATCCATCAGAATCCAACTGTTTCTCGCGGTCTACTTCGAGTTTTAAGTCAACCGGGTCGAAAGGCGGTCTATACTCCTTTTGCCAAGACGTGGTCTCCATTTATCCTCTTATCTGTCCTGATATTTCTTTTCAGTTAACAAATTCTGAGACCTATGTCGGTAATTTTCGTTCCTACGGAATTCATCATTACGAATTTCAACGGGTAGAAAAATACGAATTATATAGCTCTCTACATAGTCCACAAAGCGACGTGTTTGCAGGGGTGACGTGGTTTTTACTATGAGACCCACAGTAAGAGAGCACGTCTCCCCTTTAGGGTTATGATATCAAAATATCCATTCATAGTTTGTCATATAAAATCCTATTCTATTAATTTATAGTAAGTAGTTAGCTGCTTACGCTTTGCGAATACTCGTGAAAAGTGAGTATCATTACGCATTTATACATATATGTAGATTAGACTTACATCGGTTTACGTAGAAAATAGTACCTACACTTAGATCATATTCTACGTATCAATCACGTTACGTGCAATTAACCATAATTATATCTTTATGATGTACATGACCTATCTATAACATATCAGATATTACGCATTCGAGTAATGCTTACAGTATAAACTAATAGATTCTAGAATCATTCTATTGCGCAACTTGTCCCTTCAAATGGTAATAACATCGGACAAGACTGAAGATATATTAGACGCTCCCCAAATTAGTTTGAGTCAAAGGACTATAAACCTTGTTCATTTATAACAGAACTCTACATTGCATGAAGAGACAGCGCCTACTTTTACGATCCACGAATAAAAGGGATCGGCATCGTCAAACAGGGCTGCCAACTTTCATTTGAATAATAATATATAATGTTTTTAGGATTAAATATAACATGTTAATCTACACCTCCAAATATAGATATTTGTGACAAAAGTAAAAAACTATAAAAAGTGTATTCGTATCTTTTTCTATTAAATAATAATATTTCTTACTACAGCTTCAATAATTTCATTAAATCTTTATATTTTAACTAAACATGCAATAATCAAAAGGAGAAAATATCTTAAGTATATTTTTCAATAATATGGAAGTAGCAAATGAGCATGCAGTCCACCTGATAGTAAGTGGTCACCGCTGCCCTTGGACATCGGTAATAAAGCCCAGATAAGACCAGCCTTACCTGAGTTAGCCACAGATGCAGACCCCTGTGGACTAAGTTGGACCACATCGGAGTATTTATTGCTTCCTACACTATATTACGTTAACGGGTTCGTAGTTTTTTGGGTTTACGTAATAGTAAAGTGCGTAAAGTCCGTACACTCTTCCCGTGGATATACTCCTGTATGTATCCATGGGAAGAGGGTACCTAAGAGAGAAAATCCAGGAGACGGACAGCATGGTTTTGCGTAATTGCCAGATGGTAGAACTAATGTTGTTCGACCTGGGAAGTACCACAGCCACATCTATTTATAGCGCGAAGCAGTTCTTACGTTTCGATGGAAGGGTATGGTTGCCGGCTCACTTATAAATGATGCGACCATCTTATATCAACACTAACTGCGTCACTTACGAGAATGCCAGTCGCGGTGACTTTGACCCATCAAAGCCGGCCTGTCCAACAGTGGACCTCAAAACACTGGTAGATAGATGACACACATTAATTATTAAGTACAGTCGACAACCCTATTGCAAAGGGGTTCCCTCGGAGCAACATTTTTGTTCCTTTGTTCCTTTGTCCTGGCGTGGCTGCGCTCGGTCACGTACACCAAACCCACCTGATTCTGACAAAAAGTTAGGGATAAAGGATATGGTTTCATAATAGCGAAAAGAAATTAGAACCTTACAATAACGACCTGGTAACAATTTGAAACGAATTTCATAAGGGATTAGAATTTATGAACCTGCGCACTCTTTTTAAATTTTGCAACGCGAGAATTATGTACAGGAAACTTAATATTTTGAAATGAAGTTGGTTTATTTGACTGCTTATAACTGCTTATAAGCATTTTCAGAGCTACAACTTTGATAAGGTGGAAGCCGAACAACAGAAAAAAAAGGGAAGACGTCCTTCTCTTTAGAGAGCTTATCTTTTCGTGCCAAAAAGTAGCGAAAACATTCGATCGTTTTTTTTTTATAAATATGAAGTAGCAAACGAGCAAGCAGCCCACCTGATGGTTAGTGGTTACTGCCGCTCATGGGCATTTGTAAGCAACTTCATATAGAACAGGGGTTCTATATAAAGTCTATCACAGATGCGTTGCTACTCTCGAGGACTGAGATGGCCTCATATAAAAGTGAGTCGGCAACCACACCCTTCCACCGAAACGCAAAAACTGCTTCACGCTAGAAATAGGTGTGGCGGTGGTACTTCCCCGGT
>DWNE01002587.1:0-18446 GCA_018249875.1 Cecropterus toxeus | reverse complement strand
AAAAAAAAAATTGTCAAAATCGGTCCACTCTAACCATCCATTTCGATGTATCAAACATAAAAAAAAAATACAGACGACTTTAGTACCTCCTCCTTTTGGAAGTCGGTTAAAAATCAAAATTATTTAAAAAATTGCCATTCTCCTGCTCCCAAAGGTATGTGAAGTCACAGCTTTTTCCATGAAATTGTAAACGTTCAAGTAACATTATAAACATTACTGCCCGTCTGGACACTAAATCTATCTTAGCGAGGGCCGTCGCTGCATTGAGTCTATTTTCTAGTTCAATGCGATTTTAAAGGTAAATAGTGTTACAGTGAAAGCACTTTGTCGGGAAGTGGTCGAATGTACGTTTGAGAGCATTCGAGTACGTAAAGTTTATTGAGTTCCATTACTTAAATCCGTTAGATTCCGCTTTTATCTTGAAATCTATCTCTAACTTAAAGTTTTTCTAACAGTATCATGTCACCAAGAAGATCACGTGTTACATTTGCTCCGAAATATTTGCTTAAATTTTGTTTCAAACACCCGCAAAACAGAAACTTTGGGAAGCGCCGCCGAGAACATGCATATTAATATCTTTTATGCATATCTTTGTCGCATTCGTTAATTGAAACGTCGAATTGGTTTAAATTAATGAATTTACTTTCCAGCAACGCGCCGGTCTGATATCTGTGAATATTAACTCGAGGACTAATGGCCTCGTGTCATATAAATAATTAATAATTCGAAGGTATAACCCACTTTTATTTAATTCGAAGGTATTAAATAAAAGTGGGTTAAATTTTTATTTTACACCATGAAAGTACCAGCTCTGGGTGATATATGAGGAGTCAAGTTATCAACAATGAGAAGCTATAGTCAACTATGAGTTTTTTGTCTCCTAAGAGAGTCAGGTCAGGCGAAAAAATAAAATACAAAAAAGAAATCATAGAAAAAAGTTTAGGAGGCAGTCATGAAGACTGAAAACAGAAGTGAAAACTTAAAAAGAAAATCAACAAAACATCTTATTTTTTTACATAATTACTTTAAAAATTAGTTATAGACACCCATAACATAAAAGTAGGCAAAATAGTAGATATATATAGTCTAATCGAGAGCCATAAGACAATCCCTTCACGCGTTAGCGTTGAGCGTTAAAAACGTTAAAGGTACGTTTTCGATCTTACGAGAATGTAAGCTATCTTCAAATCCTGAGAACGTGTCGCCATCTATCGTCTATTATCATCCAGTATTGATCGTTTCGCGTATAACGTGCTATTTATCTTCGAATGCGGGAAACAGCAATCGTCAGTACATACAGTACCGGCAACTACTAACGCCATCTATCGTCCGAGAATACTTCAATTAACATTAGCTTGTCGCTGTCGCAAACCCGTATATTTTCTACCTTCCGAAAAGTGCGCAACGCAGCTAAAGAAGTTATCATTGCAGAAGTCTGCCAAAATTAATATAATGTTCTAAGTAACCATGTATCAAAACTGTCTGCTACAATAAAAGCATATATAATGGGCTGGGATGCCCACTAAACTATTTAATCACCTACCAGACAACACCAGGTAACACATCTCAATGTTTCACCCCTTAAATCCCTAATAAAAGAACATCTAGTGAAGGAATGTTTTCACAGTATTTACGAATTTACGAACGACAAAAAGATAATGTTGACATAGTTGTATAATTGTTACGTGTGTTATAATTATTATAAAAATTAGGGATATTTGTTATTTATAACTTGGTTCAAATTATTTGTTTAATATCATATATACTTGAATAGATATTCAAGATCAAATAGACAAACTTAATTTAAAAATTACACGCCCATAGAGCATATATTGTAAGAAAAATAGTGTTTATTATTAAAATCGCTGATTATTGATTACTAAAAATACAAAAACTTGAAGGAAAATCTCATAAACTGACCGTGACTAGGCTATGTCTTATGTCTTTAGCTGGTACCTTTATTTATTAAGGAAACGAGTGTAGTTAACATTTTTCAAAATTGTGACATTATAGCTGTAAAACAAACCTAACCTACGTTTGTACGGGTTACATTTAAATAAATGTTTCAAAGCGGCGCTGAATGTGAGAAAGCAGTTTCCAAAGCAGCTCGAAATAGAAAATACACAATAACTTTGTACTTGCCTGGAACTGTCGAAAAATAACTGATGCTAATATTGGGCTTCGAAATTTGTTCCTAGCAAGTTCGTTCTATTGAATTTGTATTCCATTTATTAATTTTGTTTCGTTTTTGCAATGTCTCTATTACTACCTTTATTACTATTTTTGTACGTGTTCGTGTGTATACTTATGTACGTTTACTAAATTTCCTCTTTACGTTTACCTTCATCTTTAATAAATATTGGAAACGAAATTTAAAAAAAAAGCAACTTTACTAATGACAAAACTATTAACATAGTTAAGAAACATTAAAACAAAAAACCCGACTGCTAAAAAGTAATTTTTAGTCATAATGATATAATTATATTTAATTTAATTCTTATACAATTTTTTGTCAAAATAGTCAAGTAAAAGTATTGTAATATATATTATGGTCTATTTACTAGCTTTCATTTGATACCCACATTGTTGTTATAGTAAAAAAATCGTCCTTTTCCCCCTTTTCCCTCTATTTCATTTTCCAGTCTGAGACGATTCTAATGATATGTTATACGTAACAATCCGTCAAGCTGTTTAAGCTGTAGCGCGTGCCAAAGAAATGGAGATACATATAATCATAAATACATACATCGAAAAACATTACCCTCCTTCTGACGCTCCTTATATAAATCTATCAATCGAGGTAGATTATACAACAAGTAGCTTCATTATTTGATAACGTCATCGAAGGTCAACTAGTGGACGTAATTGCGTTGTAATTTATTATTGTATTAATCGTATCAGTTTTATTTAAATAATTCGGTCGGGTAGACATGGCGGATAAGGTAGCAGTTGTGACCGGTTCTAATAAAGGACTTGGGTTTGCGATTGTTAAAAGATTGTGTGAAAAATTCCCAGGAAAAGTGTACTTGACATCTCGAGATGAAGAAAGAGGAATGATTGCTGTGCAGGAATTAGTCAAATTAAATCTACATCCAGAATATCATCAGCTTGACGTTACTGATAGACGAAGTGTTGAAAAGTTCAGAGATCATATCAAAGAAATACATGAAGGAATAGATATTTTGATCAATAATGCAGGTATTGCTGCAAACTTTTTCAGTCCATCTTATGAAGAGGACAAGAAAATAATCGATACGAATTTCAGAAGTATTTTCACTATAGAAGAATTTATTTACCCACTAATAAAAGAAAATGGAAGAGTACTGAATATCTCAAGCGATTGTGGCCATTTGTCTAATTTGAGAAATAAGTATTGGATTGATAAATTTACCAGTAACAAATTTGGTGTGGACGACGTTAATGATTTTGTTAATTGGTTCCTGGAGTCTTCAAAGGATAGTACTTTCAAAAGGGAAGATTTAGCTGATTGGGGAACATTCGCTGCTTATCGAATTGCAAAAATAGCTCTCAGTGCTGTTACTATGTTGCAGCAAAAGGATCTTGAAGCGAGAAAGATCTCAATCAATTCAATACACCCAGGGCTAGTGCAAACAGATATGACAGCTAAAATTGGATTTCTTACGGCAGACCAAGCTGCTGAAACTCCTGTTTACATAGTTTTAGATGCCCCTAAGTCATTGAAAGGTGCTTATGTGTGGTACGATGGAAGTGTAGTGGATTGGTTTGACTATAAATCTAACCATTTCTTCAAATTTTGGAGTATTGCAAGTTGGTTTCCATATAGTTGGATTTCTAATGTTTTTTCCTACTTCATATCTCGTTTTGGTTACTGACTCTGTTTTCGTAAACATACTTTTAATTGATATATCACGATTATGATTCGTGGCGATATATCATATATGACTTATTGGCAAATAAGTCATCAACATCAGTCGTTCACTATGTGAAACATTGGCTTAGTGATTGTATTATTATTGTTAAGTTATGCATATTATATGCATGCTATGCAGTGTTTAAGTAATTAATAAACAAGTGAAAATTTGTTAAGACTACCTTAATTTAAAACTATTGTCTATCATAACAACATGCATATTGACCAAAAAATGTAGCCATGAGAAGCAAATAATAATTATACATACTAGATATTGCTAACAATAAGGTAAAAGTATGAGTTAAAATGTTTGAGAAAAAACCTAAAAGTCCTTGAAGATATATGTGGTAAACAAAATTTGGGAACCGAAGTAGATTTGCGTCTCTAATGAGACTCCACAGCACCATCTGGAGGTAATCTCGCTCAATAAACATTAAAATTGAGAGTTCGTTGGAATTAAGAGGGCAAAGAGGGAATTGAGTCTGTATATTGGTCGTTGGGTTAAAACGTAAAGAGAGCGGTTACCGGCTTGTGTCAACGACTGCACGCACTCAGAGACTTTCTACCGACTTTGTACCGAATTACTTTGTTATATTTTATTAATTTCATAAATACCATACATTTAATTATTAAACAAGATTTAATTTAATTAATAAACAAAATGGCTTAATATAATGTCGTAAACAATAGAAATATAACATTAGTATACTTATATCTGTCTGAGATTACAGCTTATCTGCTAGGCAATTCATTTTACTGATTAAATGAGTCACTCTGATTACGTGAGAGATATTTGTTTATGTATAATATTTATTCTGTTCCATAGCCTTCTTATTGTTTTGTAAACGTCAGATATTTGAAATATAGTTTTAAAGGAAAACTTCTTTAGGCGCGTTGAACACTTTTTGGGTGAACAAGAATTACGGAACTTCTCATGAGCTATATGTATACTTAATATATATTAGTAGCTGTGCCACGCAGTTTTACTCGCATTACCCGCTTTTTACAGACTCCATAGTTCCATCTGGCACATTGAACACCGCGTTCCAGATCGAAATTCAAAATAGGATAAAAATATTTATAATAGGAATTGATTAGGTTTCATTTGATTGGTTATATCTTTTGAATTGTTTTTACAAATAGCAGCACTTTTTGAGAAATAAATTATTACAATCTGGGACCTCCTGTTGTACATAGTAACCCCTCTACAATTGGTAAACGCGAAGAAGCTTCCTCTACACTACGAATTCAGTTCCTGCCGCGTTCTTGTCTTTATGTATGTTATTTGTACGAATACGATATTGCACATCTGCCAGGCGTCCCGCGACGAATATTATTTTTAAGTTTTTTCAATACCAAATATTTACAAGCATGAAACCAGTATCTGCCCTCACCAAGCGCGCAATTTCCAGAAGGTCCCGTGTATTCGAAATAGGCAGTAGGATTTCATAACGCCCTATTAACTTTTGGGCTGGTTAACGTTTATTTGCCGCGTTTATTACTTCCCTCAGATTAACTCCAGAATTAGCAGTTAACTTAAGTTGCAAAGAAACTGTAATACTATTGTCTACAAGGTTCCGGATTATTAAAAATTACTGTCCCAATTTGAACTTTGAACATTCGGTTAAATGTCAGCTGAAACTCATTGAATAGGTTCTTGGGAATGGGAATTCTTAGGGCTGTTAAAGTTAAAGACTTAACTCACGATTATCTGACTACTTAAGGTTGTTATGTAACTCATATAATACTTTTAGTACAATAAGGGAAAATTAAAAAAAAAAAATAAACTAAGTTTGCACTAACAAACGAGTGTGCAATTGCCATTTAGGCAAGTGGTTAGTGCCGTCTACGTATATTTCTCATGTAGTACAAATGTTCTATCTGAAGTCAATCACAGATGTGTTGTTAATGGGATCGCCTTATAATAAGCCACCCGACATCTACAGTCTTTCACTGAAACGCCTCACGCTTGAAGTAGGTGTGGTTAACTTAAATGTGGTACAGTTCCCTCCAGTTCAATTGGAGCAGTACCAGTGACTGCCATATCTTCCTTATAACAGCAATCCTAACTATTGCGAGGAGGTGGACTATGTCAAAACAGATAGTATGTAACGCTGACAAGCAAAGCGCCACGAGCTGTCCAACCTAGTCTCTAACGCAAGGCTTTAGTGGCTAAGTTAAAGTAGGTAGATCCTTACCATCAAATAAACCATATACTCGCTTACTACGTCAGTTTATGCCACTTTAAGCAAAAACCTACCCCAGACCCAAACAAATAACTAATAGCAATATTTGCTTTAGACGGATGCTTATGGAGCACTTGATGTAGGGAACTGCTGGACGGGTATGCTCTGACAGCATCATAAAATCCTCAGTCCAGCTCATTATGCTCGGACTCGCGAACCGCTTAAAACGACAACCGTAACTTGGCTTCCATTAAATAATTTTCCACCACATTGTGAATGTTGGGGTTTAATGAAATTCGAGCTGCGCGGCGAGCTGGCGCGCCGCCAACAGCCAGGCCTTTACGGTCGACGAACCTAAAGATCACTATCACCATCCTATATATTCCTATCTGTATTTTTCTTAAAAGCACAACTACAAGTTATCATACACAATTTATCATAATAATCATGAAAATACATACACATCATTTTAAATTAGCGCAGATGTCAAATCCAGTGGCCAGTTTATGTCAATTACAAATATTGCAAGGTTTGGTGCTTAAGGATACGGTTAGTGTTGTGTGTCGTGATATGGAACCTAAAAACGAAATAGATGTAGGATAGATAGGTTATTCTACGATTAGTGTCAAAGGTTTCTCCCGCCTCCGTCGATTATTATTTGACGTAAGCCCGTACTTCTTTTATACAAATGCGACATTGGATCGCGGGTACTAAAACGTTTGGATATTAGTCACACTGTCATTTTCAATTAAATAAATCTAATTCTAAATAAAAACGTATATAAATAAAAAATCTAATTTAGTGGCAATTTTTAGAATCTTTTTTTGAACGTGAACTACCTCTCATTGCTTCAGTTTAGCTATCAAGAACAAGCAACGTAAATTACTTATATTAAATACAGAAATGATAGACTTACAAAATATATTGTCCAAAGGAAACGATCCCTTCCAAACAACCTTTGGAATACGTAAAAGCAAAAGAGTGAAGAAAAAAACGGGTACGGGTGTCCAATACATATATTTATGTACGCGTATAGTTCTTCGTTGATAAATGAAAACATTTATCATTTGGGACCTCTAGCATTTCCGCCTGACGTGTGACACGGATGGAGGCCTAAATTATAAGTATCCCGACACTCAAAATAAAATTGTAATGAGGGTGAAGCGTTAATTTTTCTTTAATTAATTAACCGCTCGTGGCGGTGGTTAACAGTGTGTTATTTGTGAATATATTTCAGGTTTAAACTCGGGTCGTTACAAAAACACAATATGATTATACTATGTGATATTATACTTCTTAAAGTTTGTGTACTATTTTGTACGTACCTTTATAGCCATCGAAATTCTTTAACGCAAAAATTACTGGTCAGAATTTGGCACCCATAAGGTTTATGATGTCGATAAGCATATATACATAATAATATGATATTAATTATCGTGGTAAACGTAATCGTTTACATACACCGTTTAACATTCTTGTCCTCGGTACATACACCATTTCTACCAGTGCGGAGACTTATGATTCATTCGGTTTCCATCAGTGTATACTGTACTGAAAATGCCAAGATGCTTTTAACGTTATTTATTTTAGTATTTCAGTTCAAGAATTGCGAAAATATCAAAATAAATATCCAATAAAGTTTACTTAAAAACTAAATATATATTGCCTAAATATTAGGCAATATTTGAAAATGAATGAAGCCGCAGAACACAGATACTTCAGATATTGTAATAGCAAAATCATGTTATTGCTCGGTATGTTTAATATTTGTAATTATAGAACCTCTCAAAATATCACATATTTATGAGCTTCGTTATGTTAAGAATTCTACGAGTATATTACATATTGTTAATTGTAATATTACTTTGAACTCTTTATTCATGCACTGCATTTTATGACCAACCATATTATTTTCATCATGCCTTCATCCATCCGCCTTTCGAGGACATAGACCGCCCCTAAATGGTGCTACTTCTACCGCTCCTGTGCCTTCTAAATTCAACGGTTTCCTGTCATATTCTTCAGGTCATTGGTTCCCTTAGTCAGGGGTGACATGTGCTCCTTGTGCCTACATGTTGGCGCTACTCGAGGACCTTTCTGACCCGTCGATTACCGATCCTAATCATGCCTAATCGTCAACCCATTATTTTCCCACTACTGGGCACAGGTTTCCCTTCAAGATAAGAGAGTTTTTACTTTGGCCATAGTGGTGGCCAAGTGCAATTTGGTAGACTTCATACATCTTTGAGAACTTTTCTTTTTTTAGAGAACTCTCGGATATCCAAGTATCCTCACGATGTTTTCATTTACTGTAAAGCATTAATAAATAATTTCTAATCTTGCCCTTTTTTATGTAATAAAGGGTATTGTAGATGTTTCAAGCCTCTCCAGTTATGAAGTGGCGCTCATGCCCAACAGTGGATGTATACTGATAAAACTAGAAGGAAAGATGTTTTTATCTTCCTCCTCTTTATTTATTAAATTAACATTTTTATGAAATGAATCAAAGTAAAATGTGAAATGTATTCTCGATCGTCCGAAAATGGCACCTTTGAACGTTTAATTTAAAATATAATAAAGCGGGTTACGAAACGCTGAAACGCCCATTAAATTAAGGCTATTTCCTGCACGCAATAACTTGTCAGCTACAGGTGTGATGTTGGTTCGTTATAAAATTTGTAATTTTATGGGTGACCTAAGAGCTAGAATAATATAGAGTGCTCCAAACACATTTTTATTGATAAAACAAACACCTCGTGTTGAAGTATTTTAGTATTCCTAAAAGGCAAATATTTTAGTTTAGTTAGATTTGATAACATTTGTCATTAAATATGTAATGATGAGAATATTTTCAGTGATTTTTTAATTTTATTGTAAAAGCTGCTTAAAGGAATTCATATCACAAGTCTTATTTTACGTACTTTGTAAAATCACTGCAATTTTTTTATGTGGACGATTTAAAAATATATTAACCACAGCCAAAGATCCGTTTTGTATAATTTCGTATGTTAAAAACTTTATTTTAATTTATGTCATTAAAATCAGCTAAAACTCCAAACCTGGCCCTATTTTGTTCGCTTTTTTTTTAATTTGCTATAACTTGGCAGTTTAATTCCGCAGCCAAAGCCACACTTGTTTCTGCCTAGTAACGCAATGTTAAGAGCTTTTGTGTCCTGGTTGAAGGGTGTAGTAAGGGAAACATACTGACTTGGATATGTATTTAAAAATTATTCCGCAGAGGTAGCAACGCATCTGTGGCCAACATCAGGTAAGATTTTAATATTATCTAGGTTAGATTACAGATTTCCATGGGCAGCAGTAGCTACTTACCATCAGATGGATTGTATGTTTGGCTACTTCTGTAAAAAAATAGTGTTGCATTTCTTACCCTCCTATCCACATATATTTTATAATTTTTTAGGATTATTTCAAACAAATCTCTGTACCCTACAATGACTTAATTCGTGCTCTAAGGCCACACCCGCACTGGAAGTGTCCAGTCGGTGGCTTGTAAATTCAGGCTCTTTAATATTGATAATGGACTGTGAATTAAGGTTCGTATTTTGCTTTGGTGCCTTTCACATTCAAATCGGGTGCTTCTGATGTTATATCCGTTTTAAGAGGGTCGCTTTGACGTGGATTAGTGAGTGAACATCCGGGCGGCGTAATGGCGGTTGCAATATTGAAGTGTGTGATCAAAATGTAATTAACTATGTGTATAGACTAAACTACACGTAGTGTACTATGTCTTTTAATTAATTTGGCCGAAATCTAATGAATTCAATATTTTTCTTTACCATTTTTGATGAAAAGAAGTAGAAAGCTCGCGTTCTGTTCACTTGATTTTAGGAGATTTAACTAACATCTGTAAGCAACCTAAACAATACGTGTGTCATTACGGGTTATGTGTAGACATAACCCGTAATGACACACGTATTGTTTGAGTACCACTGACCCCACATCCTTTCAGGTATTGTACTAGATAAGATATAATGTTACTAATAATCTGAAAAGTACTCGTATGTTGAAGGTATCATATATTCTTGATATGAAAAAAGAAATACTATTCACTGTATTTCTTCTGTACAAATATTTATACAACTTAGCTATAATAAAATAACCTAAAAAAACCTGAAATATAAATAAAATATGCAATAGCTACGTAATCATTTTGATACAAAACCAACCCCAAATGTGGAACTTAGATGTTACTGTTAAGGCCTCGATTTGATGTTAATTACTGGCATCGTTAATAGCCACCAAATTAAGACTATCCGTAAAATTTTAGGAGTAAGTTCAAAAACAAAATTAGCGATGTTTCAAAGCCCCGTCGCGGCGGCCACCTCATGAAAACCGCTTGCACACAGTTGAGGGTCTTTAAAAAAATAAAGAGCCGCGTAATTTGAACGAATCCTGTAATTAAGTCGGATCCCGCATAATCCCGGGCAATTCCAATATAACACTGGGAATTTCTTCCCCTATTATTCTCTCGTGGAACTTTTTTCGTAAAATTAATTCAATTTCTGTCAGAGAATTTAATTAATAGGAAGAAAACGGACAATGCAGGTACAGAGCGGGATTTTCCACTAAATTGTCGCTTGTAGATTCCTGAATTCATTATAATGGTTCACATTAATCCAGTAGCGTTCCAGTCCAGTGATTCAATCTAGCTCTGGCTTTAAAACGGGATAATTTAAACAACCTTTACATTTCGGTGTTTACGAATGGTAGAATTATTTATGGTTTGATGATATTGGTACCAATGAAATGTGTTATTTAGTACAATATCTTTAAGTACAGTAATTAGCTTTATGAACAGTACCCTAAAGAATTGAATTTTTGATTTTAATTTAAATATTTTAAGTCAGGCTTCCTTTAGAATGTTATCAACAGAGAATTCCTTGAAGTCCTTCTGATACTTCGGAGCTCTCTAAAATATTTATCTACTTTAAAGTCCCTTGGAATTCTTCGGATTCCTCGCCAAAGGTGTATCTTCTTCTGTATCTTCAATTTAGTTGTACTAAATTTTAAATTAGTTTTCATTAACGTTTTAACTTCTACGGTATTTATTATCATCTTTTTGCGATGTTGTTCATGTCTATAATAAGGTAAATAATTGTTTTCGTATCTAATACTGTCATTAGAAGACTTTGTCCTGTATAATATTAGCAACATTTGATACAGATGTTATGTGATGGAAATGAAATAATATCTTTATTTTGCAAAGGATTACCGGGGCACGTATAAATTATCAGATACAATATTTTTTTACAGTACCAACGGATCGGAACACTACCTCAACTGAGTAGATCTGGCAAGAATTGCAGCGGGTTTTTTTTTGTATTACTTTGATGATGACACATACATATATTAGCGATCGCCTAACTTCGGTATATTTTGAATTCATTTAATATCTTTGTATGAATTTTAGGTCGTTGGTAGTCCGAAATGAACAATTCGAATTCTTGCGTCCTAGTGGCAATAGAAAACAGTTGTAATATATATAAATACCTCCTTCTTTCGTGCACAAGATTTTTCGACCGGTCGGCCTAATGCACTTCAACTTCAAGGTCCCGTGACCACCACACAAATAATTATTATAAGCCGTTCGTGACGATAACCCAATAATGAATATGACTATATGTAAAAGTGTAATGACTGAATGTCAATTTACCATTTTTTAAATTAAGTATTTCGGCCTTAAATACTGAACAATCTTGTTGGATTTATTTTTGTTAATTTCATTTACGTTTTAATTTTAAACACAGATTACGTTAACATAATTATTATGTAATCATCACAAGGCATTTTCATCTAGTTGAATCTGTTGAGCGGAACAGAATGATCCCAATAGAATGTTACCCCTTTTTGAGCACAAAACAGTTCCGTTTGAACAGAAATATTTTCTTTGTTTAACCAAATTTGTAATCGTTGCCGTAACCTCAAACAAAATACGTGTACAATTGAGTATAATATTGGACAAAAGGGAACCGGATTTTTCTCCTTTTATATCGTTTCGTTTGTTCTCGGTTCAGTCATGAATAAGGTATGAGTATACGATCGACAACGCAAGGCATGAGGCAATAGGCAACGCCATCTTGCATCTCGCGTGCATTTGCCTGCATTCATACTAGACGTGCCGCCACTGAACCAGAATACGGATGCTTCGATAGACCCGCTTTTATTTCTACTGTATCCTGCCTTTGAGGTACCCTGCATTGTTAAATTGGCTTTATTCACGTTGTTTGATCTTTCGCATCCTGTCTCATAAAATTTTTGAAGTGCCAGGTTAGTTTATGATCTATTTAGGGCGTCAAATGTTTGATCGGACCAATCGGAATCGAAGCGTTACTTTTTGAAATAAAACATTTATTTACTTTTGCGCATTTCATAACGTTACTTGAATATTTCCGGAGGAATACTAGATTGTATTATCTCGTACTTATAGGAATGAAACCATATCAAGGACATCGTAATTGCGTTCTCGTCGTTCCCCACTGTTCAGCGATTCTGGCAAGTAAAGGTTATTCGAACTACCTTACGCTACTGAACAGTATAGGTTATAATGACGACATCATAACAATTATTATTTATAATTATAATAATTATTATATTGTCAAAGCATAAAGTGGTTATAGATTCTTACCCGACTGCGTCAGAAGGACACTAATTTTTTCGAGCATATACTTTGTACGCGTCCATAATACGCGGATGACATAAAAGGCTTGATGTATTATGAAGTATGACATATAATTAGAATCGTCATAGTTTGCAGAGTGACGCAGTTTCGCTTTATATACTCATAGCCCCCACATTAGAACTTTCGCCTGTACCGTGGGTTCCATGGTTACACAGAAAGACAAAAACACCCAGACCTAGAACAGTAATCCAAATTCAGCATTCAGATGTGTCTGGCTGCGGATCGAACCCAGAAACCACCGCGTGTAAGACCGGTATGATGATCGCTCTGCCATGCGGGTCGTCATGTTGTACAGCTTTTCCCAGTAAGCTGTGAAGCGTGAATAGATTTTGCCCCTCGTTAATGCGAATGATTTGGATATGTAGATTGAAGCTTACTGTAATTGCACATATAATGGAGCTCATCAATATGTAATGTTTTTGGAGGTTCGGTAATGATATCGATATTAAATATTCAGAGCAAATAATAATAGCATTATTATATTTAATTGGAAAAGGTTATTAATTCCTGTATTTATTGCGACCACTAGTGATACATTGTGATTTATTTATTTTAACTTACTTTATCAAGCGGGACCGTGTACCAAGTTCAGAAACATTAACTGGCTACACAGCACTGTGTGATGTTATGTATTACACGATGAAATTCTACTAATTCCCGAAAATTTCTAATAAATTGATTGGTTTTTCGTGATTTTAGAAGGTCGGGTCAAGTGTTTTTGAGCAAGAAACTTATATAACGGGTTAATATGATGTACTCGGAGGGTGCAGATATCTGACTTCTCTGCTTCATGGCAGAATCAGTAATCCCAATTATTGATTCAATAATCCCGAATAAGTGTTTGTTGGGCGTGCAGCGATCTGTTAAAGATCGTATCGTTAAGGTAAAATCAGTAGAGTAACATGGTGATGGCAAAGGTTTTGGAGTTTTTGCCGGGCATTACACTGTGAGGATAGCCATACTTACTACTATTGATAGTTGGTAGAATACATACCCGAGTGGAAAAGAATTCACCATACGGTTTGGACAACCCAACCATTGGTTTTCAAGTTCGATCCCCGGTTAGGCAAATATCTGATTGATGAATTAAAATTTTCGTCTTTGGTCTGGATGTTTATGTTCAAGTTATCCACGACACAGAAAAAAATATTGTTGTGGGGCTATGAGTGAGAAATGTTATTACGTTATTCAATAAAAGCAACACAGAACGGGCCTACAATGATTTAAATGCTTCAAAAATAAATTTACATTTGGTTTCCCGTTAATAAATAAACAATTAACACGCAACCGACCGGGGCTTCCGTTTGAGGCGCGACGAGAGTGCATTGCGTTTAAATTATCTCCAATGTATGTGATTAAATTTTGATATATAAATTCAATATAGGGAGGAAATTCAGGCAGAGAGAAATTCATTGTCCAGGCATGATATATATTTATCCAAATATACTTTGGAAGACTAAGAATAAGTAATAAGAGGAATTTCCAAATTTTTTGGACGTTACGTCCGACTATTTGTATGTGTTTTTTTTTATATGGTAACGTTACATTTTATGGTGCCGCTGTATTTTGAGCAACGCTATTGAAGTTTTCTTCAGCTGCGAGATCTCTCATATGATAAATTCGCCTGGCGGGAGAACTCCCTTTCTCAATGTAGAGAAAACGTGAGAAATGACTGGATTTAATACATATTAATAAATAAAATGCGACGACCCGCGTAGCGGAGTGGTCACCATCCCTGGCCAGACACCCATCTGAAGGGTGAATTTAGATTTCTGTTCTGGGTCTGGGTGTTTGTGTATTCGTTTTTCTGTGTACCCATGGCACCCGCGACACAGGAGAAAATCCTACTGTGGGGCTATGAGTGTAGAAACCGTTAAGCATTGTACAAATACTCAGTTTAGATTTCTTTTGAAAATGATACTTCTTTGCTTAGTATCAAAACCGACATTACAAAATTATATCTGAACATGATATTTCCTTTGCTTTAAACAAAAGATTGTTCATTTGGAAATTTCTTTAGAAATTTTCTTGTCCGATACTTTTAAATTTTTCATAAAAACAAGTTTTCTTTAGTTTTTTCACTGCATAGAACCAAAGTTGGTGTCTGTAAGTTACGGACGATAAAATGTTTGAGTAACATTTTTAAAAAACAAGCGATAAGTTTAAAAGTGCTGAAACATAAAAGTCCTGATAGTCTAATGAAACATTTCGTCATGAAATTCTTTGAGAAATATCAATTGTTAGAAACACCTCCTCCTTGTGTTACTCCTGACAGAACTATCTGTGGTTAGCATTTATCAGCTTCTTTTTTTTAACGCGGTATAAACTGTTGTTTTCGGGTTTGTAAGTTGTGATAATAATATGCATATACATCCTACACAAGTATGACATGAAGTTATTCACATCGCATAGCGTGGTTCGGTGATGAGATTCTTTGGAATACCAGAAAACATAAAACTGAAGAGATGTGTGAGCAAAAGTAAATTCGATTATTCGAAATAATAATATTGAAATAAATAATTTGATGCTTACCTTCGCAAACTGAAATCTGATATGAAAAACCACCTTCTTCATTGTGTTCGCTCATCATTCGGATCTAATTTGACGGAACCCGACCCGGCTAGGGTTGCCAAAAAAATAAAAACTGTTCATAATTTCCGGACAAATATATTTTAACGAGATTTTTAGGCCTAAATCCTGACTTACCTTATTAGGATTTATTTATCTTAATCAAAGTCAGAATAAGTTAATAAGATTCATTTATTAGTATAATTAATTAAAATAACTATCATATTTATTTTGAACGTAGAAAAACATAAAATTAATTCTAAAGCTATACATATACAGAATTAATAATAATAGCGATTATAAGTAGAAAAGACCGTCTAAAATGGCCGTGTGAGGCATGGTTCCCAAAATACTGGCGGCATTAGCTTGCTGTACGGCAAGACTTAATCTTTGCGCAAAGCAGCCGCTAGCCTTTGATCTCCGGAAGCTTGAACAAGTTTGGCAAACATATCTGATATGAATTTTATCATGTCGGATGACCATGGACTCATAGTCTCATTGCGAGCGCCGCAAATAAATAATTGTCTAACAAATTACTATATTTACGGCGCTTCAGATTCTGAGCATGGTCGGCTGCGGCCCTGGCGCTCACGGAGGTGTATGAAATGTGAAACGGAGCCAACGTGTCGACGCAGGTCGCGTCCCATATCAGAGGTCGTCCGAGACTCCATGGCACTAAACTTATACCATCGGGTATACGACTAAAAAAACTTTGTTTTATCTTAATGTAAAGTATTATAAGAATTATTTAACCAAAATGATTGGACGGAAGAGGGTACACCATCCCACCTGTTTCTAACGTGAAGTAGTTTTCTATTATATATAGTGACCATTTTAATCCTCTGAACTGATGATCACCTGTCGCACCTGTCATGGATGACATTGACCAATGAAATTGACATTGTTAATGCCTTTGTTTTGCCGATTATTATATCCCAGAAAATACGGTTATGACTATGAAAACTTAAATACTAGACCATCTAGCATCCAACGGCTGGCAACCCTGGATCGACCCAATAAGCTGGCGACCGCAACGGGCCGCACTTTCAATGCCGGATGTCATTATCTATGTCACAGGGCTTGTATCATTTTCCAGAAAATGTTGCTGTATGAATTCTTAACTGGAGTTTTGTAATATGTTTGAGGAAAGAAAATTCCATACGTCTAAATTTATACGTTTATTGTGGTCAGAATCTTGAAGGATGGGACTCTTCCTGGTTCGTGACGAAAATGCCGTTACACTTATTTCTACATTACAATAGCAGTGTTGAGCTACCATGGTCTAGTACAGCGGTTCCCAAAGATGACTTAGCTCAAACTCGCCTAACAAAGAAATCCAATCTTATCCCTAATGGCGAGCCGTGGATCTACTTAATGCAGACTGCATTGTTCCAATTGGTTAAAATAGATACAGAATAAGTGTCGTTGACAGTTAATTCTTCCTCTAATAAATGTTCAATACAATCAGATTTTACTTCGTAGTAATCAACCAACTTTTTGGATTAAGACCCATAGTTTGAGATGTGCATCTAGTAAAAAGTGTGATTAAGAAGGGACAGAGACATATGGCAGAGATATATGGCTTACAGTGAAAGGAAACAACGTGGGGAATCTTGGAGTAGTCTTTAAGTTGGAGTAGTTTTTAATGGTGTGTGAAGTCTACCAATTCGCACTTGGCCAGCGCGGTGGACTATGGCCTGAAACTTATAGACCCGTGCTCAGCAGTGGGGTAGTGGGTTGACTGGAGTAGTAACGCGTCTGTCATCAACTTTAGATAGAACTCTTGGACTATATGAAGTTGCTTAAAAATGTTCACCGGCGGCAGTGACCATTCGACCCATTTATTTTTCGATGGACTGCGTGCTCGATTGCTATTTTAATTAACGATAAAAGACCTTCGAAATAGTAAACAGATTTTTTAGCAAATGTAAGTACAGAAACCAGTGAAAATGAATTAATTTTCCGTCGTACCTACTTGATTATTTTACGTCCAAAAATATAAATGGAAAGTTAATTTTGACGAGTGCATCGGTTTTCCGTGCATGCTTTTTGTTTTATACTTTATTTTGATATACACATGATTGTACAACTATGAAATAAATAACATATCAATTCCAAACGCAGAAAAAAATGTAAAATACATTACAAAACTTCATTAGTTATGGAGTTCTCCCAGAAGCAATATTTTATAGCACATTTTCTCAAATTAAAATATAAGGAAGTATCGAGTAAAAATGTTTATTCTTATCGATTAAATCCTATGTACGAGCATATCCTATTAATGACATCTATATAAAAAGTTATTATCAGAATCAAATTGAACTTGACCACATAACATTACGATTGAAATATATGTTATTTGGTACGGCGACCTTAGCAAATATTGAAATCAGATATGAAAAACCGGTTCATTGTGTCCGGTCATCATTTGGCTCTAATTTGCCGAAACCCGAGCGACCCAATAAGCCGCGACCGTCCTCGCCGAGCGCTTTCTATAGCGGATGTTATTATCTATGTTGAAGCTTGTATCATATTTCAAAAGGTGTATGATATTGCTTGAATATTTTTGTAATTATACAAGACGGATACGCTGTACATTATATTCTTTTATTTATACATCAATATACAAAATATATTCGATATGATATGATATGATATGATTTGTATTTTCGTGACCAATATTATAAGTTAAGCAACTTAGCGATATAAAAGTTTATGAATTTCATACCTGCTTATGTGATATTTATGTTATGTTTATGTAAAGTTAGTTCGGGGTGTTAAATATTAATAATATATTAAATTGATTTAAATTGTGTGGTTCGACTCTGGAGGCACCTCTGCCACACCAGTCGAATTTCAACTTTTTTTTTATAAATATGAAGTAGCAAACGAGCAAGCAGCCCAGCTGATGGTAAGTGGTTACTACCGCCCATAGACATTTCTAAGCAACTTCATATAGAATAGGGGTTCTATCTGAAGTCTATCACAGATGCGTTGCTACTCCCGACGTCTGAGATGGTCGTCTCATATAAAAGTGAGCCGGCAACCACACCCTTCCACCGAAACACAAGAACTGCTTCACGCTAGAAATAGGTGTGGC
>DWNE01002586.1:0-18448 GCA_018249875.1 Cecropterus toxeus | reverse complement strand
TAAGTCTCCTTGAGAATTGCCCGGGTAAAGAGGGTACCCCTCGAGGCCCGAATATCCTTACCCAACCGCCCTTATGTTGACTTAGCCGTAGCATATGAGAGTCCGGTAGGTAAGACGTCCCCGAATTGATGATTTGATAATAATGCGTCGAAACCTGTAATCGCAGGGAAGTCCGGCGGGGCGCTTGTCGTAGCTGAGCTGGAAGAGCGGCTCGGCGGCGGGCGGCTCGGCGTGCGGGCTGGCGGCGCGCCACCACGCCGCCGCGCCCGCGCCCGCCGCCTGCGTCGCGCTCAGCCCCTCGCGGATCATCCCCTGCTCGTAATAACAACCATTTTAATAAAAATAAAAAATATATGTTACTATATTGTATTTGTATTACATACTATACTATATTATACTATAACAATAGTTCAACGAATTAAAATTTTCATAAAAAAATAATGATTACTGAAGAAGCTACAGCAGCCTACTCGTATGAAGTAGAAGAAGAGGGGACGAAATAAAACTTTTATATACAATCTGAATACGTATTAAAGACGTCATGTTTGCACTAAATTTTGACTTCCCATCTTCGAGCGGCCATAATAAGTTTGCAGCAATCTATAACCTTAATTTTTATTTAACCAAGTTCAAGACTGCTGTCAATTGAACCATGATACAAATTTTCTCAATGTGCTTCGGTTTAAATATAAGTTTAGCTTTATCAATTTCATTATAAGAAGAGTGAGACCTGCGGCGCGACGAGCACGGGAAAGAGCGAGTGCGGCGTGACGCGCTCGCGCAGGCACAGCGCGCCCAGCGACACCTGCAGCGAGTGCGCGCCGGCGCGCGGCCGCGACTCCACGCGCACGCACACGCGCGAGAACTGCAGCTCCACGCCCTCGCCCGCGCCGCCGCCGCCGTCAGGCACCTCGCCGTTCGCCAAACTAAAACATTCCAGAGATATTATAAAATGTATAACATGGTATTCCTTGTAAATCTAACACAACGTTTACACTTTAGGGTTACACTCTTATTATGAACCATTTAATAATTTTACAAATGTTAAATTTCAGCCACTTACTATGATTCTTGTTCTGATTCTGTACATAAATCTAATGATCCTTTCTCTAGATTAAATTCGAAGAGACCGAATACGGCGTCACGGCGTAGTAGCGTGTTGTCATCTAACGAATCGGCGATCACGTCCAAGATTTCGTCTTCCAGTCGCGGCACAGTGGTCGATGTGGGCGTAGGTGTTGGCGTTGGAGCCTGAGTGGGTGTGACTGCAGGAGTTGCTGTGGACGTGGCCGCGGGTGCGTACCAACCCCACCACTGAGGAAACCATCGCACAAGTACGCTCCGCCCAGAACTGGCTTGTTCGGGTGTAGACGCCGGAGTCGATACAGGAACTTTACGCATTGCAATCTGCAAACAAATAAAAAAATATCATTTATAATAGGTCATCTGTGTTTGTAAAGACTTGAATTATCTGTTTATAACATTAGTCCTATTTTACTTCATAATATTTGTAATTTTTCCATATGATTGTAGAAATAAGCTTCCGTGCAGTCAGTCTGATGTAAGTATTCACTGTAGTCCATAAACATGTAACTGTAAGCAATTTCATACAGAACAGAGATTGTATGTAAGTCAATCACATATGCATTGCTACTCTTTAGGTCTAAGCCCATCATATGAAAGCGAGCCGACAACCACATCGTTTTACTGAAACGCAGGAAACATTTCATGCTAGAAATAGCGATAGTGTCTCCCCGTTGAATCATGTACGTTTTACTACCTTGAAACTACGTAAGGGTATAAATAGCCAGATGCCGGCAAGTTACAAAATTAACAATCACACACATTACACATCATTTACCTCTCTAAGTGGCTTTAAAACATTCAGTGGCATTGCCCACTCGTACTCGTCCTTCACTGCCTTTTTGTCCGGTGGTAAGGTGCCAGCTGGGTTACTTAGTATAGTTAAGCAAATTTCCACATATTGCAGCGTCTTACGCGCCTGCTCCAAGCACGACTCCCAAGTCGGTTTAGGATCTAGCCCTGCGAGAAACGTGTGAAGAGAATTATAAAGGATTTCAATTGCAGATAGAAAAAAAAATTAGATCGAAAAAAAATCACTGAATTATAACTTGTGTAGGAATAAATTAAGGTAGCGATAAGAGTTAGCAGCGAAAGAGTAATGAATGTATCGTGTACTCACAGCGGTGGTGCGGCGCGTGCGCCCGCAGCGCGTACCGCCACCAGGCGCGCGCGTGCCCGCGCAGCGGCGCGTCCGGCCGCAGCGCGCGCACGTCCCGCAGCCGCGCCACGCGCTCCAGCCCGCGCGAGCACCCCGCCATCTCGCTGTACTGACGCTATTAAACATTACACGAATACCCTCACGATACAATTATGACAAGCCGAACGATGTAAAACTCATATAAATGGCGTTGACCGCTTGTTGAGCCTCAATAGTTCGATCGAGAGTAAAATATCTCGAACACGTTACCTGAGTGAGTCTGAGCGACACGGCGGACAGCGTGAGATGGCAGGCGAGGCGCGGGCGCGCGCGGTCGCGCAGCGGCTGCTCGCAGCGCTCGCGCCGCACGCGCGCGCCGGCGCCGGTGGGCGACACCACGAACTTGTGTGTGCTCTCCCAGGTTGCGCCCATTCGCTCCTGTGCATGGTTATTTAACTATTATTTAATGAAGGCTACAATCGCTTGTTTTTAAAATTGTTGTAGCTACATACGGAATTATAAACAGTATCATTATAATTTTAATAACAGTTCGTATTTAATATAGAGCACTTGTCCAAGACGGAACATTAAAACGATAAGCACTCACGGTAAGTTCGGCGACAGTGCAGTCGGCCATCATGCCGGCGGGCACTAACATTGGGTCCCAATACACGGCGAGATGCTGCAGTTCGAGCAACTTAAAGGAGCAGGGCTCTGTCAGCGGCGTGAATCCCCTCCGCCACGCCGAGTCACATGACTCGGCCGCGAGGGACTCCACGGCCAGTCCACACGCGAAAGCGTGCGGTGCACATGTCAGTGCGTCTTCATAGCGTATGTGCACATCTTTCAGTTTTAACTAAAAAAAATATAGAGAATACAAATTATCCGAAAGAAAACCAATTGTTCAAGTAATCCAACACCAAAATATATAATCTATTTACACAAATATTACCTGAAGGTTTTCTACAATATTGGCAAGCAGACCAGTTCCATAGCTGAGCCAGGAAGAGTAGGAGGCAGCGTAATAGCCCGCGTCGCTGGCCTCATGCTCCGCACGCCACTGCGCTTCGAGCGCGTCGAGGATCGCCACTTTACGCTCATGCGCGTACGACGCCTCCACTGCACTGTCCCACTTAAAAAAAAATATTTTATTTTACATTCCAAGGGGTTTTTGGAAGTGTATGTCTTGAATATAAACATTATAATAATAATAATTATAACTATCAGACAATATTATCTCTAGACTATTATGTACGATTACATAAAAAACCTAGATAGCAAACTGCTGTATTTAAACATGTCTGCTCTAGTATTGCATAGATTGAAACATTCTAACAAAGTACGAAAGATATTAATGTATTTCTAGATAAATCTATACTAATATTATAAAGTAGTAGAGTTTGTTTGGTTGAACACAGTAATCTCAGGAACTACTGGTTTAAATTTAAAAAAATCCTTTCTTGTTGAATAGTAAATTTAATGTGAAAGGCTTTACGCTATATAACATCATACTATGTTTATTTTTATATAGATTGTTCTCTAGCAAACGCGGGTGAAACTGTGTGGCACAGCAAGTCTCACATATTTTATGTCTATTGACATCCATCGTGTTATCCATATTAATTTATTCATGCATTTCTTTATCAATCTCATCTCAGATAAGTTTTAAACACAATATACTAACCATTTCACTTGTTAATTTTACTAAACCAAATGTTCCACCACCATGCCTAATTCTACCAAGAAGCAATTCCTGCATTACGGTGAAAATTTGTGGTTGCCACTGCTCACTATTATATGAGGTGACTATCTTAGTCCTCGGGAGAAGCAACGCACGTGTGATTGACTTCAAATAGAATTTCAGTTCTGTATAAAGTTGCTTACAAATGTACATAAGTGGCAGTGGCCACTTTCCATCAGGTGGAGTGCATGCTCACATGGTACTTCAATCTTATGAAAGAAACCAACTAAGTTTCCAATTCTGCAGCTAATATTAGGTTATCAACAGCCTAAGAACATTTTTTTTTTTGTTTTTGGCTCTAATAATGAATTCCATCACTTTCTCTATGTGTCTATCCAATCTTATTTAATTCCTCTTCATGATTCAGTAGTAAGTTTATAGAGTCAGGAATGAAGTTTATCCAATTCCTATTCATGATTCAATAGAAAGTTTTGAGTGTTTACCAAGGCAAAAATCAGAAAAAGGAACTTGTAAAGTGCATCAATATTACCTCATCGAGATTAACGGGTGCTGCCACAAGGTATAGTTTTTCAATGGCAATAAGCCACGGTGCTGATCGAATTTGTCGCACTGGGACATGCAGCTGGACTTTCCCAATAAAGCCTGCTTTAATCTCCACTGGCAACCCCAAATGTCGGAGGGCATCTTTCTTAAGCGGCAAGTTTTCCAACTCGACCTTACCTAAATTGTTTTATGTTACCATGTAAAACGTATAGTATAAAAGTATAAAACTATGGAAAGTTTATTACTTATAAAATAAATACGGTATATATTAAATATATATAATAAATCCAATTTGGTTACCTCCAGCAAAAAGATTTTAGTAAAAAATAAAGCTGGATACACAAAGTTGTGTGTAAACAGCTACATGTAAGTAGTCAAAAACATTTTAAAAGGAAAATAAACATAAATCAGGTTCAAAATTCAATAAAGTACATCTTCTATTGTGTTAATGGAAATATATCTTACTTAAATTTAATATATTCAAATGTATTTCTTTAACGGATGTCTGTAATTATTTATCTTAGAACAAATTTTATGAAGAATAAAATCTTAATACAACACCAAATCTTTCACTTAGTTTCATCATTAAGTTTTTTATAAGGATCTCACCTGACAACAGAGCGACACTCAACTGGTCCGTGTTGAGGTTCTCTACATATTTTCCTAAGTAGTTGTTGAGGACCCATGCTACTAAGCCTTCCAACATTGTGCATGGTCGTTCAACTTAAATGGTCCGCTGCAGCGCACTCTCACACTTCACTGACATGAGAATAAGAGCTCCTCAAAACGATAACCAAACTCAGCCGGTGATATCGGTATATCGCTAGTAATTACTATAAAAAGATTACATTACCCATATACGGCAAAATTATTTTTTGGGAATTTGCTCTGTTTTCTTTTACCAAATTTGACATTTAACAGAAAGTGTGACATAATCCTCGTTGACTATGACGTTTGATTGAATATTCGCAGTTGGCACGAAATTAATTCTCGTGATTCACTTTATGAAAATATTTTAATTTAATACCTTATGTTAAACTAAGAAATAAAACAAAAACAAAACAGTTAACAAAACACACATATCATATCTACATCGATTTTTTATAATCAATCTTATAATAACGGTTTATTTACTTTATCATACGTAGCTATTCTGCAAGACTATTCTTTAAATTATGAAAAAAAATGTTTCTGCTGCTGGTTCAGCCTACTTTTTTGACTGCAATTCTTTAACATTAACGATAAGATTCCATATTATCGCCTTAATATATTTTTATTTATTAGCAATGTCATCCCGTTACAACTAAAGTACTTTTTAAATTTTATTATACAACAGCCTTCGATCACAATTGCATAGTAATTTGACGTTTGTGTTGTAGTTTGCGAGAAATGAAACGTACACATCACATCAGCTCGATGATTTCAGTTCATGAGAAATCCTTACTTTTGTTTACTTCTTCTAAATCCAACATTTTTGTGAATAATGAAGTCTGTGCGAGCGATAGCTAGATTAAGTTGTAACCGTTTAGTTAATTCGAGTGCGTGTTGTCACAAACCTTCGAACTTTCATGTACGACACAGTGCCACAGTGGGATGTTCAAAGGTATCGAGATTTATTCCTGCGGCGATAAATATTCGCCACCTAGGTTTAGGGCCAACTTCGAAGGATTTCGAAGAACCCACACAATTATCGGGGCCGCTGACAAAGCTACATGCGACTGAACTCGTTCTGCATTTAAATGATGAAGAGAGGAAAGTGCTATTTGCTGCTTTACAGGAATATGAATCGAATAGGATCAAGGAAGAATTTGAAGGTAAAAAATCAGCAAATTATGACAAAGCACTTATTCTATAGACATATCATATTTACTAATATTTTTGCTCTACACCTAGTAACACGAATATGCAAAGGTGGTAGTGTAAGAAAAAATACTGTAAATGACAATTTGTAAGTGCCCCCGTAGGCCTATACAAAAAATAAAGATATTTCATTTCATTATTTCATTTCATTTCATTTCATTTCATTTCATTTCATTTAATAATAAAGGACCTGTATGTGAGTGGCTTTACATATCAAAATACAACGCAACTTCAACAAAACTGCTTAGTTATTTACTTGTTCTTCTCCACCTGCGAAATGGTCTTTTATATTCCAAAACAGTCTCATGCTACAACGCTGACCTAATTCAGACTAAACAAACAAAAGGAAAAGGGAATTGTAAATATTCTTTACTCGTTCTGCCTGTATTTTACCTAAAAGCTTTGTTCTAGGTCGTCTGTTAGCATAACCTTTTTAACACTGTCTGTGTTTGGAACTTGTGTGGAGTTTTACTCTTTGTGTGTGAACTAGATAGTGTAATGTACGTATACCTGCGGAATTCAGAATTTAATTTGTCCCGAGCTTAGACCAAAAATATTGAGACTGAATAACTCTGCACATTTTAATAGGACCCATCTATCCTTTCGTCAGCGTTTTGAGGACTGCTACTGGATACAGACCTCTCCTAATTGATGTCATTCCAACTAGTTCTGTGCTTTTTGAATCCACCGGTTTCCTGCTGTCTTCTTCATGTTGTCAGTATATTTGATCGGAAGGCGATTTGTCTTCCTTTAACTAACTAAACGTGGTCGCCACTCGTGAACCTTTTTCCCGGGTTGAATAGGATATTTAAAATAAAAAAACCTTGGCAATTCGACTCCAGAAGCACCCTCGCCACACTTCTTTTCGGCATATAACAGCAATGTTAAACAAAACTGCATTTTAGTTTGATGGGTGTAAGCATACTTATCCGTTCCGTATCCTTCTCAGAGATAGCATAAAATGTAACGAGCACAATACCCAAAACGTAATAGTCGCCTATCATCTATCTAACGGATCGTAGCGTCACCATCGACAATGCAAAAGAGGTCGACGATTGATAAAACTGTACCCTGCGCATCCGCCCGCACAATTGATGTAAATAGGGTTGTCTAAACCAATAATAGATAAACCAGGCGGCATGTGTTTAGCCGTGTGATTTCCACGCATATTGCTTTGAGCATTTACCTCCGAAAGATGAATCCATCTTTTGATATTGATATATTTCAAGAAGTCGGTTAAAAATAAGGAAAATATTTGTTATTTTGGAAGTAGTTGTTATTTTCTGAATGCTATAGAAAATTGAATGACCGATTGATACGATTCGAAAATTGAATACGATAATATTTACTTTGCAATTCATTTACTTTTTTATTTTCCGAATGCAATAGAAGATTGAATGACCGATTGATACGTCGCGAAAATCGAATACGCTTTTCCTTTTTTAACACATTTTCATAATTTGAAGTAGCAAAAGAGCGTGTCCACATGAGGGTGAGTGGTCACTGCCACTCATAAAACATCTGTAAGCATCTTCATATAGAAAAGAAATTCTATTTATAGTTAATCACAGAAGTAACGACTCCCAAGGAATACAAATGGTCGCCTTATATAAAGTGTCTTGGCAACTATACCCTTCCATCGAAACGCAAGAACTGCTTCACGTTAAAAAATAGGGGTTGTCTGTTACCTCCTCGCTCGAACCATACTAGTGTGGTCAAACTATAAAATAAAAATAAAAGTCTAAGATCTTTACAAAAACTTTACAAATTATACTTTTTGTTAAGTTATTAATAAAAAATATCCGATTAGCAACCCTTGACTATGCGCAAGAGCATGCAAAACTTGGTGCGTAATTATCAAAAAACAATTTAAACACAAGGTAATAGAAAATAGAGTATATTTTATTAAATTTACTGACATCTATAAGAATTCTTGTTATCGTGGATATTATTTTATGTAATTAATTTTGAGTGATAACAAAGTGAAGAATTTGCGAATATTGCGTAGTTTCATATCCGTTGCACTTTACAAAATTCTAGATAAAGCTCTTTTAATATACTCTACAAATTTAACATTCCCGAACTTTATCTTTATATATGAACGAAATAAATTATAAAAATTAATCTAAAGAAAATATTTAGTGCTAAGAAAAGATTAGTGAGAGTTTTTTAGGTCAAAGTCTACTGCGTTGGTAAAATGCGTATTGGTAGACTATATTAAGTCCTTTTACCCGACTTCGTCGAATAGAGAGTGATTATCAAGCGTATACACATAATTATGTATGTATATGTATGTATCTTAAAAAATACATAGCTTATGTCACTACGCAAACTGAAACAATCCTAGTGATATGTGACAGTTCAGCTGTTTCGACTGTAGCGACCAAAGAAATGGACGTACATACATACACTCGAACATTACCCACGTTCTGACACAATTGGGTAAGAATGAGGATTAGTCTACATGAATAGTAACGCATTAGTGCATAAGGTCTACCTATAATCCTATCTAGATATTGTAGATCAGTGTTTCCCAACCTTATTTAGGCCATGCCCCACCTTAACATTTCTAATTTTTTTATGCACCCCATACATATTTTTTACCCGACTGCGTCAGAAGGAGGGTCATGCTCAAAACATTAGTTTGTATATTACAACCCAAAGCGAAAGTATTAGAGTTGTGTAGAGTCTATTTTTAAATTGTCCACCTAACAATCAAATTGCCCCCTTGTGGTCAGTGGGCCCCACGTTGGGAAACACAGTTCTAGATTCTAGATAAGATTACATTTAGGCTACACATATTTTATGTCTGACTCGACAGCCATCGTAAAAGAAACTAGTCGAACTACTTACAATCAAACGGACTGCATGTTTACATCAGTTTCATAAAAAGGTCCCAACAAATAACATTTCCATGTCACTGCCTCGAGAAGGGTTGTTTTCAAGTTACAGAATATACTCCCACCCTTTAAACTAAAACAAAGTGCGCTACGTATATAAGGGTGTTTCTACACGTTCTCTGTATTGTGCTCAGCTTTTTAAAACTGCAGACAGGAAGATAGCTCGCGTGCAGCTAGCCTTTGTATGAAGTCGTGTCGGCATTTGATAATCTAGGGAACTAAGGAATAGCTATTGTGTAGGCCAGTGGCTCTTAACCTTTAAGTGTAGAGTTTGTGTTTTATTTTTACCTGACCGCGTCAGAGGAGGGTAATGTTTTTCGAGCGTATGAATGTATGTGCGTTTGTTTGTATGTATGTCCATTGTATGTCTTTGGCACGCGCTACACCCCAAACGGCTTGACGGATTATGACGTATTATTAAAATCGTTTCAATTTGCATAATGACATAGGCTATATATATTTTTTTAAAATAATAAAAGAAAATATGTAAGTGAGCCCCCAACCACACTTTTTCACCCCAACGCAAGAACTGCGTCACGCCAGGAATAGGTGGTAGGTGGCGGCTCATATATATATGAGGCGACCATCTTAGTCCTCCGGAGCAGCAACGCATTGTGATTGACTTCAGATAAAACCCCTGTTCTCTACGAAGTAAATGTCAATCAGATGTCCATGGGTGGTAGCTACCACTTACCATCAGATGGACTGCTCGTTTGGTATTTCAGTCTCGTTAAAAAGGTTCCACCACCTATAAGTAAGACTACTAAATAGCCATGCAGCGTTGTTCGTCATTGAAGTAATAAATTTGACAGCCGTTTATTTATGTTGTAAATATGTAATCGTGGGAATTGACACATTTTGTGTCGACATTTGATCTAGAAGTGAAGGCAAACATAGTCCCACAGTTAAACTGTCGCTGTCCTCGTTACCTAAACATTCAATTGGGCACTTAAATGAATGGCTAAACCGGCATCGAATCCAGTACCCGCTGCGTTAATCTTCTTGTGTATATAGAAAAGAAATAATATGTTAAAGTTTGATATGATTATGGCTTGCTGATATATATGTATAATAATGACTATATTCAAGTCATATAAAATTAATGTATGTGTGTCTGTTTGTCCGGCATATATCGTTCATCCAATCGTCATGAAACTTTCGGAAGTTGTTCAGTACACTCCCACGTAACTTCCTGGCATGGTCTATATAGTTATATCCTACAATATAATATAATCGGATAAAAAAAACTGAGGATCAATAAAAACTATGAGGGCGTGTATGGTTGGTTTTAACTTGAAGAATCTTTCGATCTGATTACAAACAACCTTTTGACTTTATTACCCCCCTGGACTACATAGAATACGCCTTTGACTTTTTTTGACGCCCTCGGACAAAATCCATCATTTTTTTTATAATTATATCATACTTTAATTTTACATAAGTATTATTATTGGTAGGTTGGACATAACGTTGGACCAAAACACTAGCATTGGCTCAAACATTCCGTCAAACTCTCACGCGAGGATCGAAAGGTCAACTAACTCGGCAGGATGGGGAGCGTAAAGGGGGCATCGGAATTAATTGTCAAGTGACTGTCGTGTGATAGCGCCTTACTTGCGTAATAATCACTAACTAGCAATAGACAGTTAGCAACTTGCCTTACTGATATCTGATAGGCGATAAAAAATTACTCGCTTTAGAGATAAATTATTTATTGTTTTTAGTAATTTACTCGCTACGGGGATAAATCATTGTTTTTTTTGTCAAAACGATGATATGATGTACAAAATGACTGAAAATTTTGTTAATTATTCTTAAATAGACATGTTTAAGAGATATCATAGAAAAAAAGAAAAAAAAACCTTAAAAAATAAACAGTGACTGAATAAAAATTAGTAATAGAAAATATTCAAACTATTTTTTTTACTGAAAAAAATGCAGGAATGCTTTAGTTTAGAGTAGGCAAGTATTGACCGAGTCTTTAAATATTATTATAAAAAAAAATAAAAAAAAAACATTTCTAAATTTAAATATATAATGCTAACAAATATATATTTCTTTAGTAGACTGAGGAGCAAATCATTTCAAACACATTTTTTTCTATTAATCGTTAATTCTACAAAGATATAAGTAAGCCCTTATTTAGTCAACAGAAATTAATAGGTCAATTATGGAGCCCTATCAGCTATATGGTGCTTATACTGCTACTTGTTCCTGTTTCTCCCCTTGTCATATTGTTTATACTTCCCCATTTATAAGCTATAGCTTCCCCATATACTAGTATAGTTGTAGTTATACCAGTCGCAGTTAAACGGAGTAGATGTTCACTTGTCAACTTCATCCTTAATGCAACAGCTAATAAAATATTGTTAACGGATTCTATGAACACATTTTATCATAATTTATGTTCGCGTCTCGCGTACTTACTTATATTTTGTTTCATCAGAGACATTAATTTGATCGAATGTGAAAAAACCGTATTAGAGTAGTGATGGAGGATACTAAGTACCACGCCTAATTTGGAGACTACAGTGAAATACAAAAAAAAAAACAGTTACAATTAAGTTCAATCAACCATAATTATGTTTTTTTTAATAACTATCATATATTTACGTGATGATATACGTTATTAGCATATATTTTATTTATGATTATTCTTTTCATGTACCTTATTTTTTTCTTATTTTAATTATCTTTTTTAGTATTGTTGATTTTGTTAACGCTTTTAATTTTAAAGTTAAGAGTATTCTTAAATTATTGTCATTTACGAGAATATTTTTCAATTTTCTAAAATATTTTAATATATATTTGTGATTTAATATATTTTTGTGATATGTATAAATTTGGTTCAAAACGTTGGACTTCTGGTACATTAAACAACCCAGCATTGGCCTAAATATAATAGTCAAATTTTTAAGAAGTGTCATTTTGCTAATTTCCAGATAACATGAACATCAGATCAAGAATGTAGCAAGATGGATTGGCAGTGGGTTTAGTGACCAAAATGACAGTGCCAAGTGACAGGACTATAGAGACACGGATATGGTGTGTTGTGATCATAGTGGTTGTACTCGCCTTGGTCGAGGTGGCCAGCTTGAATGGACCCAACGTCTGCATGGTACAGCAGAAGTAAGTACCTTTTTTTAATACTAGCTGAGCTACCCGTGCTTCGCTACGCATAGTTTTTTCATACATCGGGTTACATTATCAAAATTTTCAGACGGTTCTCTTTTATTTCTCTTATTAAATATAGCCTATGTTCATTAGAGATAATGTAGAATTCAAATGGTAAAATATTTTTTTAAATCGGTCCAGTTGTTTCGGAGCCTATTTAATTCAAACAAACAAACAATCAAATCTTTCCACTTTATAATATTAGTGTAGATAGTAGTAGAATATGTTCATGCAGTCCACCTAATGTTAAGAATCCATAGCCGACCGTTGATATCTGTAAGCGACTTCATAACAGGAGTTCTATCTGAAGTCAATCACAGGAGCGTTGCTAATCCCGAGTTCTAAAATTATATCTTACCAGAAAAGATCTTATTTGGGAACTCTAGGATTGAAAATAATCTTATCTGGGATTTATTACATCATTTATTAATTTATTACATTTATTCATGCACTAACCCTTTAACATCTGGTGGATGTTTACCACCGGTAGGTAGCTCCGCCACACTTATTTCTAACGTGAAGCAGTTCCTGCGGTACGGTGGAAGGATGTGGTTGCCGGCTCACTTTCATATGAGGCGACCATCTTAGTCCTCGGAAGTAGCAATGCATCTATGATAGAAACCCTGCATAAAGTTGCTTACAGATGTTTATGAGCGGCAGTAACCTCTTACCATCAGGTGGACTGCATTCTCGTTTGCTACTTGAATGTTATAAAAAACGTATTAAATCCATTCTAAGAGCACAACAGGCTTGCTTTGCTACTTCCATATTAAAAGGTTATCGATAAACAATCCGTTCCAGGTACAACATCACAAAGCGTGTAAAGTACCGGGCGCCGATGTCGATCCGCACGTACGAGTGGTGCTTCTCTATGCCACCGAGATGCTCCAAGTGGAACGTCGAGATGAGGGACCTCACTCGCTTGGAAGTAAGATATTGATCATGGGTAAACTAATACTATACTAGGAAACAATGTGATAGTCTACTGATTTGTGTGGTTTGTCTGTTGAGCATGAATCTGATTTTTGGAAATTAGTTCAAATTGACTATGAAGGGAATCGTTGAGAAATATTTATGTTTTAATTATGTAATATATACACATAAAACTGTAATATATAATTTATAAAACTTTTCAAAGGAGGGTGATGTTTATCATGCAATAAACTCTCTTGTGTCAGACATTTTGAAAAAAGGTCCAGCGGAGCCGTGGACAAAAAATATGATGAAGGTATAAAACACAGATTTTATATCTTCGTCATAAATCGCTAAGTCAATGCCAGGAATATCACGGAAATTGTGAGAAACCCTCATTCTGTTTCGAAGCAGCAAAAATTTACGCCTCATAACTTTAGTTATCTGTCAGTGAAAATGTTGTCAAAATCAAACCAAGTTTTGAAGGTTACCCAGAAAAAACAGACAAACAAAAATTTATTTATTTTAATAATATTTATTTTTATAAGTACCGTATTTATTTTCATATGCATTTTATGAAACCGTTATTTTTATAATAGAAACAGACACTTCAATTTTGTTTATTAGTATAAATAATATAGATCATAAAGTAAGATAACTTTCCTCAACAAATTATGGCAAAATTGCATATCTTGTCAAAGTTGAGATATAGTTTAATGATCTGATAGCAAAGTAGAATTAGTATTTCTACATAGTCATTTGAATATTGCCTAGATGAGGTAACGCGAGTGTATTTAGCCTACATGGAATGTAGGGCAATCTTCGTATTATCTACATATGAGAATGTAAGTAGATATATATCTACTTACATTCTTGTCTTTGCGATAGACGATACAAGAGGTTGAAGCATTGAGGATTAAAAAAATACAGTCGAATATCAGAACCTTCTCTTTTTTGAAGTCGATTAAAAACAAATGTATATGTCTGATCCTATAAGGCCAGGAAATCAACAGGGCTAAGCCCTGCAGCGCCAGTTCAATGTTACATGGCCAAGCTGTAAGAGTACTCGTATACCAGTTGAACTGCATCCTCTGTTGCTACTTCAATTTTATTCAAATAACCCATTGTCGATTACAGGACCCCTGTTTTATTAAAACCTTAACAGTTTTTTCCTATATGATTTAGAGTAGCAAACGAAAATGCAGTCCACCCGATGGTGAGTGGCTACCGCCACCCATGGATCGTAGTATTCAACTCCCAATGAGATCAGTCTTACCTGAGGTAGACCACAGATGCGTTGCTGCTTCTGAGGACTAAGGTGGCACGTCTCGGATAAGTATGTCTCCTTTACAACGCCCTTTAGATCAAAGTGCTGAAATGCATAACACTGCTTTTATTAGGGTAAAATAGACCAAAAACCACTCAATATCAGAAACTGAGAGCTTTGGTGATTCCATTAGTACACACTTTGAAAATACCATATTTCCAAATTTACAGACAGAGGAACGCACAGCGGAGGTGGCGGTTTGCTGTCCAGGGTACAAGATGAGGGATGTGTCGTGTGTCCCCATCTGCCCCCACGGGAAGACGGGACACGGTTGTTCGGAGGGTAATATTAAACAGAATTGACAATCTACAATATTACAGCACAAAAAATCGCTGAAATTTAGAATTTGTCTAAGTGTCCAGACCAACTAGATCTAAAACCAGTAGTTAGCCTACTTTACTTACAAATCGATCCGAAAACTATTTCAGTGATAAAGTGTTACACCATTAAGCTAGGATTAAAATAATCTTATGCGGACCAATGATGCCATGCGTGGCACTTAAAAATTGTCCATGTAGTTTTAAATCAAATAAAGCAATTATATTACTTTCACACTTATACTAACGTTTAAGTTAGAAAAATGTAGAACATTTTTTCGCCGGGATCTTGTCGGTTTATAGATTTCTTTTTGTATATTCAACCGTAAACATACTTTGAAGATTGCTGGTCTTTGGCTAGAAAAAGCAATGTGTTATACAGTATATTCTGATAGATAGTTTAAATCTACTGCTTCACACACCTGAGGGACAGAGTGGTTATCTAGGGATAATAAGACACTAAGTACCTTCTTCCAGACTGTCCCCCTAACAAGTGGGGACCGAACTGTGTTCACGAGTGTTCTAGCTGTGAACACGGCACCTGCTCCCCAAAGACTGGAGAGTGTCAATGTGAAGATGGATGGCAAGGTGAGAGGTGGGTTGCCTATTATTTTTTTATTATAGATCGCATGGATTTTTTTTTTAAAACAAAAAAAAAATATTATTTTTATTTATTTTTACTGTGTATATACTTATCAGGGTCGGTAATTTATTGCTATGTCCTTTTCTGTTAGCTATGTACAATACAAAAACTTTAATATAATTTAAACAAATCTTTTAAGCATAAATGAGTTAGTATTAGATTTTTTTTATTCTTACAAATACGATGCTTTTATTATACGCTTTCTTTTGTTCGTGTTATTTTTGTTATCTATAATTAATAATTATCTGCTTTATTTTCAAATGATATATTTTCCTTATTATTATAATTTAGGTGGCAAAAGGCTATAGGTCAATAATAAAACATTTCTTTTAAATTCCTGTTCCACTCAATGTCAATATATTTGTTTGCGACACGGACGATAGTATTATTTCTATATTATAGGTTACTTAGATATATAAATATATATTCAATTCTAATATAATTAAATTTATTTTTCAGTTGCTCGCACAGCATGCCTTCTACTCCATCTTCAACCACCATGATGGAAGAAATACTAACAGCCAAACCTACTACTAAAACCTCTCTTCAGACTACCATTAAAACCGAACCAACTACAAGAACAACAGTTACTGAAACAACTGTACCTAGTACGACTCCAATGCAGACGACAACGTCAACAACAACTAGTCCACCTCCTACAACAACATCGAGTACTTTACCAACAACAATAACAACAACTGAAGTAACAACAGTACCAACTACAACAAAGGCTACCGTATTTACTGAGTTGTATAATAACTCTACTATAACACCAGGATGGACTACACAAAACGATGATATGTTAAAGGAAGGACCTAAAAACATTGCGATAAGTTCAAATTACAACAGGACTGAAATACCCATAGAAACCTCAAGTGTTATGGTTCCCAGATATAATAATGTAAGTGGTACTACGAAAGAGGTAACCATTGCTACCACATCAATTACACTACCATCTACAACTACAACTGCAGCAACTACTTCCTTAATTAAACTGACAGTTAAAGAAACTGCAACGAAAACTGAGTCCTCAAAGAAACCAGACACAACCGCAAAACTGACAACTATAAAAACTAAACCAAAAGAAATTTGGATACGACCCACTCAGAGAGGTGAATCTTCATTTATTGAAACTAAAATTAAACCCATCCTTGAACAACATAATAGATACAGAAGTGCAACTAAAAACGAGGAAGTGTCAGAATATACAACACCGAGAACCATAATTGTGTCCATAATACCTACATCTGTATCATATGTTACGTTTAAAAAGATTGCGCTTACGACAGCGTCTTATTTATCTCAAAAGAATAATATTTCTTTGCAACAGCAGCAAACAACAAATAATAAATCAGAACAGGCTATTACAAAGTCATTATCAACTCAACCGACGTCTACTTCGATGCCTACCATAAGAATATCCACATTACTTCCGAAAAATGTGACCACATCTTCGACAGTTTCACTGCCTCATCAAAATATTACCAAATCTACCCTACCAAAACATGTGGAGACTTATTCAAATACTACGAAGGTCTCTTTAACGAGTAAAACGACTAATAGCATGCCGAGCACCTTAAAAGAGGCTAACAAGAACTCTTCTAACATTTTAACAATTACTTCTTCTTCAACTAACAATCGAATATCTCAAGGATTGGAAACCTACGGAACGACTCCTAAATTTTCTAAATCTACTTCATTTAACCGTTTAACTACTCAAGGACCGAGTAATTCGTACGAAACGACTTCTAAATCTCATATAACAACTACATCTGTTAAAAGTATGCTTCTGCTTCCTGCTACAAATGTAATTAAACATCATCAAACTGGAAAACCAAGGAATGTTACAGTTAAGCCAGTACCGACCACAAAAACAAATGAGGTATCAACGAAAACGACTAAAGTATTGACTATTCAACATTCCCAGAAAGCTAATGATACTAAAAAGAATACAACTATGGTATCTAACGTTAAATCTATAACAACAGCAGAACCTTTAGAGGATGAAACTTTTCATATTTTGACAGAACCGGAGCATATAACTGCCGTGATGAGCGACAAAGGCCGTGATCACTCAACAGTTGACCTGATTTCCGTGATAAGTATCGCAGGAGGCGTGATGATGGCTGTTATCACAGTAGCAGTTATAATAGTAATGGTGGAACGATGTAAGAGGCCAAGGTATGATGATGTGAGGAAAATAAACGATATTCGAATGCAAGTAATGATTGATAACAACGATGTGCCGCCACCTTACGTAAGAAGTATCTTCCATACACCACTGCCAGGTAAATGTCTATTATCAATATCAATTCGAATATATAAAACTGAAATGGTGTGAGACTGTGTCCTATTCAATAAGACAATCACTGGTCCGATTTACATGAAATTTTACATGGATGTAGCTTATTTAAATGGTCAGTTTATAGACTATTTTGAACTCTATATGCCCAAAATGCCCACTATTTTAGTAACATCGCTCTTTCCTTTCAATATTTCCATTTTATATAAAGGATAAGACTCAAAAATATAAAACTTTTGATCGCATATAATACGAGGTTAACATTCTACTCGGGAGGTATAAAGACCTTTCAGATTTACATGTACGTTACATGTTATATGTGCTATAACGGGTCATGAGATACAGCCTGGTGGCAGACAGACGCATAGAGTAGTCTTAATCAGTAAGACTACGCTGACTTCGTTTTTACTTTTTACCCTTTGAGCACGGAACCCTAAGAAAAAGTATCATATTATTTCAACAATTTGTATGTCGGCCCATTAGCTCAGTTGGTTAGAGCGTCGTGCTAATAACGCGAAGGTCGCGGGTTCGATCCCCTCATGGGCCA
>DWNE01002585.1:0-18449 GCA_018249875.1 Cecropterus toxeus | reverse complement strand
CCCGGGAGACGGCGGTCTTTCCCCGGTTTCGGGAGGACAATTACCTTCCCTAACTTCCAGATGGTCGGGAAGTGGCCCGTGCGTAGGATACCGTTGAAGAGCCTGGTCAGTGCGACCAGGGCCCCTCTGGGCAGCATACCCAACGCCGAGTTGGGGATCCCGTCGTGGCCTGGGGCCTTGCGCCTAGGTAGACGCGAGGCCGCCTTCCTTACCTCCGTGGGTGAGATAAACTCTATCCCTTCGAGTGCCGGTGTTGGACCACTAAGTAGTTCCCCTACTCTACGCTCCACGTGCTCGTGATGCGCGGAGACGGACGGCGCGGCTGGATGAGGCGAGAATTGCTCTTCCATGTACTCCGCAAGGATCTCCGCGCGGTCCTTAGCTGCATGTACCCTCCTCCCCTCGCCATCTAGGAGGGGGGAGGACGGGAACTTAGCTCGGGTCAGCTGTCTGCTGAGATGATGGAGCGACGTTTGCGACTCGCCAGCCTGGTCGATTCTCATCTCCCAGGTGGCCCCTCGCAACTCCGCCATCTCAGCAGACAACCGCTCGGCCAATGCATTCAGGTCGCGCTTGACCCGGGGGCACCGTGTTCGCGCCCAGAGCTCGCGCAGCCTGCGCTTCTTAGCGAGCATGTCGCTTAGACGGGCTGGGATCGGTGTACTATAGCGGCCCGCCTCCACAGGGAGCTGTGTGGTCGAAGCCGCCAGGGCATTTTTAATTGAGGATTGTACCGCCTCGGATGCGGCTTCGACCCCCTCCACTGAGGAGAGCGCGCCGCTAAACTTAATTTTTGGTATTAGTGTTTTAAATTTTTCCCAGTCCGTCTTGCTGCGGAGCCTGGGCGGTTCGATACACGCCGCCCCAAGGCCAAGAACGACCAAGATGGGGAGGTGTTGCGTGTCCAGCTCATACAACACGTCCACATGGACTGGACACGGGAGATCCTTATGAAGTACAATGTCTAGGACATCTGGTAGGTGGTACTCGGACGAGGGGATATGAGTGGGGGCCTCAGGTCCCTGTACCTCATATCCTTTAACCTCGGCGTCTTCGTACAGCTTCCGTCCCACTGGGTTGGCGACTCTGGACCCCCACGCAGGATGTTTTGCGTTGAGGTCGCCAGCCACTAAGGTCGGAGCGTCACCTTCCATGATGTTACTGATGTCCTTCGGGTCAAATTGGGGACCTGGCGGGCGGTAAGCCGCATAGATCCGCAGGTCCTTCCCCGCCACACTCACCACTACCCCTATGGAGCGTGTGTGTGAGAATGACGGGGGGGACAGCTCCTCATGTAACAGGTCGTTACGCACCGCCACCGCGGTGCCCCTAAAAGGAACGCCCGCGGGCGATATTTCGTCGCGCCTGTAAACATGGAAGTTAGGCAGCTTAAAACCGAGGCCTGCGCGCAGCTTGGTCTCGCCCAGCAGCACAACGTGAATGTCCTGCTGCTGTACGAGACCACGCAGCGCATGCAGGTGGGATCTAACGCCTCCCGGGTTCCAGTATAGCACCCTGAGGGATGCCGCACTGTACCCCGAGGAGGTCGCGGATAATTCGCCGCACGGCCTCAATAAGGTCCGGGTGCTGGGCAACGACCTCGCTGATTGCCTGTGCGGCAGTGATGAGCACGTCAGCGGGCGTGTCCAGCCCGAGGGCCCGAAAGGGCCGCACGGCGGGAACTGGGGTTGTGGAACTACGGGGGCGGGGTGTCGGGGGTTCTCGGGGAACCTCGGTTCGCTGCCGCCTCTGCGGTTCCCGGCTTGTGCCCTCCTCGGCAACAGGCTGGGCCTGGGATTGGGCGCGGATGGTACGCTTCTCTTTACGACGCTGCGGTCGCGGCGGCGCGTCCACAGGGGTCACCTGCGGCCGCGTCGGCGCTTCCGCAGCGGTGGAGGCCGTCCCCACCGCCGGTTGCATCTCCGGAGCCGATGGTCGCTCCGCTGGCTGCGGGGTAGACTCGGCGAGTGGTGCTCGCCGGGCCTCCCGCTTCCGCAAACGCTGCAGGTACCGGCGTCTGCGCTGGCTTGCGCGTCGCGCTTCTGCCGGGTCCCGTGCAGGTGCCATTAACGATGCACCGGCGGTGGTTGCGTGCTCTTCCACGAAGCGCACCTGTTGTCCCCTAGCGGCGGGCGGCGCACGACTTCTGGCCGGGGGGGCCGGAGGGGTAGGCGCGGCGCTCCGCACTTGACGGGCGTCGGGGATCGGAGGGTGGAGCGGGACGTTCCGGTACCGCGCCACTCGCCTCAGGACCGCGCACCGCCTGTCATTGGCCATGTGCGGTCCCTGGCAGTTTGCGCAGCGACCCGGAGCGTCCCGTGGGAGAGGGCAGTCCCGGGTGGCATGCTCCCTTGCGCACCGGACACACCGGATTCGCCGGTGGCAGTTGTACGAGGCATGGCCGAAGCCCTGGCAGCGGTGGCACTGAGCCAAGCCGTCACGGCCCCGCCACCCCTCGACAACTACCCCCGGCATAAAGAGAAGCTCGTCCACCCTATAAAGGCGAGCGAGCTCCTCCTGCTCCATGCGGTCCAACTGCACATGGAAGGTGCACCCCGGGCGGCCCTTTTTGGGCGGGATGTGGGTAGCGAAGCGTACAGGGAACCCGAGTCCCCTGAGCGCCCCGCAGACCCTCTCCGGGTTCGTATCCCCCGGGAGACCCCGTACTGCCACCTTAGTGGGACGGCTCTCCCGTGGGGCATAGCAGAACCAGGAGAGGTCCGGTTCTGTATCAGACAGGGCGGTCAGGTACGACTGGATCACCCTGTACTCTTCGGGAGTTTGGGGGAGGAAGCGGATCCCCCTTCCATATGGTCGCGCACTCGGCGCGCGACCCAATCGGGCTTGCAGCACCTCGAAGTGCTGCGGCCAATTGGGCAATCGCTCCGCCACTATGGGGGGATAACCCTTAGGCCTGTCGCCGCCTGGAGGCCCTTGGGAAGGCCCACCGACGACGGGTGTGCGCGGCGCTGTACTAGCAGCCGGGAGTTGGGATGGGGTCGGCGCGGCGCTATGCGCCTGCGTCGACGTAGCCGCAGCATATGAGAGTCCTTGCCTCAAGCCCGTAGGCGAGGCCGGGACTACGCGCCTATCTTCCCTAACAGGGGTAGGAGCGGATGGTGGCTGGGCGGGAATGGATGGGGGCGCGGGTACCTCCGGCCGGCCGGACGGTGACTCCCTCAATATATTTATATATGAGGTCGAGTCGAGGCCGGCCTCGACGGAGGGTGCCATCGATGGCGGAGGGGATGGGGAGGGGGAACGCGGGGGGGTCCTATGCCTCACCATGTCGCCCCTGGCAGCGGCGGCTTCTCGCGGCAGCTGCTCTTCCACGCTGTCCTCGTATTCGGAGGAGGACGGCTCCCCTCTGGCTGGCGCTCTTCTGGCAGCCAGCGTCTGCACCTTAGCTGGCCTCTCCAGTACTGGGTCGGAGGGCGAAACCCGTCTCGGGATCTTGCTCGCCCTCCGCGGTGTTAATGTCGAAGGTGCAGACGCTGTTCCTCCTGTAGTGGGCGGCGGCGGCTTACCTTCTACCTCGGTAACTAGTACCGGCAGATCTCCTCCTTTTAGCGGTCCAAGCTCCTCTGTGCTGTCTTCCTGGCTCGACTGGGACGTGGTGGGCTTCGCCGAGGTGGATGGTTGCACCTCCCTCGGGACGCCTCGCCGAGTACCCTTCAGCCTTTTTCCCCCACGTGAGATGGAATGTGGGGGCTCCTCCGCAGGGGGTGGTAGGACGTTCCGGGGCGCAAACAAGTCGCGCGCCACTGCGCGTCCACCATCGTCCCTGGTGGTTGTGGGTCGGGGCGCGCCGGAGGACCGGCGCGTCTCCTCCTCTTGGTTCTTCGGTCGCCGCGCGGCCATCCCCCACCGGGTTAATTGCGCTTGTGCAAAGCCCAGCGGGTGGTGCCAGCGACGGACGACGGTAATGTGTGACGCGCGGTCTCTCCGGCACTACCCCCTTTTGACCACAAAAGGGACAAGTGGGCGGAGACACACAATGGTGCTATCTCGCTCGCACCCCGAAATGAACTCTACGGAGGGTAGGCTGCGAAAGTGAGAAAGAGAGGGTACTCGGGGCGTTACCTGTCCTTGTCTCCCGGGCGGCGGCAGCTCTTGCTTCCACTCCGTCCCAGTCGAATCCGGCGGCACTGCACTCCGATACACTACAATCCTTATATCACTGCAATCCTGGTCACTGAATCCTTTTTGGGGCACAATTTGCGCCGATACGGCCATTCTGATGGTAGGCGCGTCCCTGCGCCTATATCACGGAACAATCTGAAATTATAAAGTGTATTAGTTCTTACAGTATCACATTATTAGTTTTTACTCGTTGTATTTGAATCGACCTCATAGCCTCAAAGCTAATTTTGGTTAGATTCTCAATGGGCAATACGTCAACCTCATAGCCTCAGCGCTAATTTTGGTTAAACTTATAAATCATCAACCTCATAGCCTCAATGCTAATTTTGGTTACACTCATACATCATCAACCTCATAGCCTCAACGCTAATTTTGGTTAGATTCTCATTAGGCAATACGTCAACCTCATAGCTTCAGCGCTAATTTAGGTGACGGACACGTAAACAAATTTTTATAATCTTTCACTTAGCCATAAAGTCACACTGTTCATTTTTATCGCACACTATAATACTCACAATAATAATTTGTTTTCGAAAATACTTTATAATTCAATTAATTCAACGTATCGTCGTTTTCAATCTCTTTGTTCATTGCCGATACGGCTATATCACTTTGAACTCCGAATTTAGGAGCACTTCTTCATTGCTCATGACACACCTTTCTCGATCGACCGCGACCAGTAATACGTCGGATTTCACATCTATCATGTGGTAGAACCTTTCTTATTTCAAAAGGCCCATCATATTTTGGACTCAATTCTTTTAACAGAACATATTCATACTTCTCAAATCTCTTCACTTTAGCTTTACCTTTATCGTATCGTGTTTTATCTTTTTCGGCTTGTTCGGTCATCCTTGTTACTACAACTTTTTTCAATATTTCCGGGTCTATACGGTCGTTACGTTCATCAATTAGGTTAAGAAGTTCTGGAGGAACGCTTCCTCTTTTTCCGGTTAACAACTCAATTGGTGTTTGACCTGTGGTTTTCGAAAACGTTGAATTGATAGCTAGCTGTAGGGCCCCCAATGATTTCATCCAATGGCTTCTTTGCGTGTTATTAATGACAGTCAATCCATTCTTTATTATTCGCATAATTCTCTCCACTTGGCCGTTTCCTCTGCTTGTGTATCCAGCGCATTGATGTAGTTCGATTCCATATTGCTCGCAATAAGCTTTGTAATGCGATATAAATGCACCATCGCCATCAACAATTATGCGCCTTGGAGCTCCGAAAAGAAAAACTATTTCTTGTAAATGTTTTAGTGCACTCTCTTGTGTTTTATTTTTGGCATGTTGTAATATCACAAATTTTGTATAAGAATCGATTGCTACAAAAACATATTCCTTCTGAGACGCGGTTCCACTTAGTTTTCCACAAATATCTATATGAATTGTATGAAAAGGCTCCGGTATTTTTTCAATGGTATGCAGACGAGTTTGTGTTGCTCCCGATGATCCTTTCATAGTTTTGCATGTTACACAATGCTCCACAAAGTATCTAACAGTTGAAGACATTTTTGGAAACCAAAAATTATCTTTAAGTTTCGCTAATGTCTTTTCCCATCCCATATGCTTGAGTGCCTCGTGATACGTATTTATGAGACTCCATCGGTAAGATTGAGGAACAACTTTTGTAAGTTTCACCTTATTGTTTGATATTATTTTGTAGTATAGAATATTATCCTTGAGTACATAGTCCGGATTTTTATGAAGTTCTTTAATGATTTTACTCAAGTCAGTATCGCGACGTTGTTCTACAATGAGCCAATCATCTTTAGTTGTCAAATTCATAACAACCTGAAGCGGGTTTCGGCTGAAGAAATCGGCATGTTTCAGTTTCTTCAAAAATGAACACTTTTTAATATTGATAGAGAATCCACATTTCGTTAGAGCTTCTAGAACTTGTTCCAATCTATTGATACCTTCATCAATCGTTTTGCTTGGTATGAGCACATCATCCATATATAGCTCATCAGCCCTTTGATAGACTGATGGTGCATTTGTTAAACCAAACGGCATCGTCAAATATTCGTACTGACCGTCAGGTGTAACAAATGCAGTCTTCTCAATTGACGTGACAGATATAGGCACTTGATGGAAGCCTACGGCCATATCAAGACAAGTGAAATATTTCGCATCAGCGAGCTGATCCAGCTGTTCGGAGATCAATGATAGTGGGTAATGATCTCGTACAGTATTTGCGTTTAGTTCTCGATAGTCTACGCATAATCTTTCTTCACCGTTCTTCTTTTTTACCATGATTATAGGGCTTGCAAAAGGTGAGTTACTCTCCCTTATTATATTTTTCTCTTGAAGGTCTTTAATCATAGTTTTGACCTTCTCTCGTTCGGCTGGCGCTAATCTGTATGGGCGTCGACTAACTATTTTATCCGGGTTCTTCAACCGAATAGTTAATTCACCAGTTGTAATTCTAGTTCCAGATACGCTCTCTCTGAAATAATCTTCATATTTGTTAAGCAAATTCATCAGCTTATCTATTTCTTCTTTATTTTTCACATCTGTATTAATACAACTTGATGATAATTTCCATATATTGGCAGCATTTTTACGTTGCTCATCTCTTGTTATTATAATGCCACTTTGTGTCAAGGTAACTTTTAAACCTGGTATATTCAAAATATCTCTTCCAATGAGTATATCTGTGGGTAGATCATGGTCTAACACAACATGAAGGTCGAGTTCAATGTGTATATCATTTATGTTACAAATCGATGTTACTTGACTAAAAGATATAACGGGTACTGGACCAATACCCTTCAGATGCGTGGTTTTGTTTGATTTTGATCCTGGGAGTGAAAGAGCTATTGATTCTCGTACTAGTGAATACTCCGCTCCACTGTCAAATATAGCTTGAAAATTCTTGTTCCCAATTTGAACAGAAATACAATTTTTCAATTGATTGCTTTTGACTTGACATAGATTAATATTCTTTTCAGCATTGAGCCGCTTGAAACATGTTTCATAATCGTGCCCAGGTATGGAGCAGTAAGTGCATTCTTTTCTGTTTTTGTCTCTGGCCTTATTTGCTTGTACCAATTCTGAGGTAGACGGAACTGACTGGTTATTTTGCTCAGTGCGAAGGCGTGCGATAGCGTTTTGCTTACACCATCGGGCTCCATGACCTTGCTTGCCGCATACAAAACATGTCATGCTTTGATCTGATCTATTGCCATCAATTTTGATCCTTTTGTTCGGCAAACTTTCTTGAGTACATGGAAACTTGCGTTTACGCATTGTTTTGGCAATTGCAATGAGCTCCGGTACAGATTGACACTTAGCATTAAGAAGTTCTGTCCGAAGATTGTCTTCTATGATACTACCGATCACAAATTCAACAGCATCTTGATCTGTGGGGTTCGGCTTTACAATTTTTTTGAACATTTTCCAAACATTAGATATGTATTCAGGTATGTTCTCAGCATCATTAATATTATATCGTCGAAATTTTAAAACATCTGAAAAATATCTTGATTCTGGTTCGAATGTTTGCAACATATCTTCTCTCATTTCAGCCCATGTAGTCGTTCGTAGTAGACAATCATCAGCCCATGTTTGTGCTCTCCCTTTCAAGACACCGGCGGCTTTCAAACGTACTTCATGGTCCCTTAACTTGTACTCTTCTTGAGTTCTTGATATCAGGTCTACCCAATCTTTCACGTCGGTGCCCTTGTCTGGATCAAAACTTGGAAAATAAATGTCTGAAATACGCACCGATCGAGATTCTTCGGGTTTGAATGCTCTTACAATTTCAGCAAGCGCGGCTTGATTTTCTTGAGACATTTGTACCATCATTGCGCACATTGTATCCTTGAAGGTATTAGCCAAGAGGGCCATAGTTCCAGCATTTTCTGGCAGTGGTTGTTGGCGTTGGGTCGTCCCCGCTTCCGATGTAGGAAGAGGGGTGTTGTTACGAATAATACTTTCTATAATCTCCTTTATCCATATTTGTTTATTTGAGAACAACTTATTAAAAATTGAATTTATATCACAATAATGTAACTTCAAAATTAAACTATTGATTAAATAAACAAATTAACAATTGTAATCAACACAAATACTAAGAGAGGTCCGTCCAGCTCGAGTGCCGACAAACGAATGACGTGTTTTTTCACTTAGGACGCCTTTTATATCTTTATAACAGACGTCGTTAGTGAAAACGTATTAATGGATGACGCGTTGTTTGTCTGCCAAACTGCCTATTTTGATATTCTTATGATGCATATACCATTTGCGCCGATATATATACATACATACGTTCCACAAACAGTACCCTCCTTTTGACGCGGTACAGTAAAAAAGAACGCATATCGAGTTAACTGAACGAACAAACCAATATCTTGTAACCACTTGGCTTCGACATCGGATATCTGAAAGACAAATCTTAAACATATAACAAGGGTTTCGTTGAAAACAAAGGGGTCGCCAAACATAATATATATTCAGTTGAAATGGTGCATCTATCAAAATAAATCACTATTGTCGGAGGGTCACATCTCCAACATTTCTGTGCGTCCGGTTTTGAGGGTTGTCCCAAGGGAAACGCGCATTACCATACGGCGACACATTTAGCTAGATAGGACTTTTGGCTATGGAAATTACACCGCTTGCCTTATCCGAATTTTGTTGAGGTCATTTGGAAGTTAATTGAACTCATTGTAGATATAAAAGTGTGTATCATTCAGCGATATGAATTGAAAAGGGTGAGTAATTTAATTTTTAGTTTAAGTGATTTAATTCTACTTACGCGATAGTGATAGTTATTCCAGACAGACATGTCTGATTTCTCGAGGTTAAAAAATAATTTACCAGCAGAAATAACCCCGCAATATCAATAAACTATAAATTAATATAAAAAATGTATTTTTAAAAACAAGCTTTTCTCCGTACTGCATCGAATTCTACAAATTAAGCTCTTTCACTTGATACCCATATTGTGTGGGTTGGACAAAAATATGTATTCCGCCATTTTGATGCGGCGGCCATTTTGTAATAATAACAATATTGATTACATATAATTGCATTATCATCAAGACTAAAGGTGAGTTCCAAATTTCAGCACAATCAAACACTGAGAAGTGATTTAATTCAGCTTGCAAAATTTGACCCCAACATACATACAAACATTGCAAGTTAAATAAAAGCTTTTAAAAAGGGTTCTATCTGAATTCGATTACGGATGTGTTACTACTCCTGACGACTGAGATATTCGCCTTATATATAAGTTAGTTGGCAAACAAACTTTTCCAGCGAAACCAAAGAACTGTTTCACTTATGGGCATCTGTGATCAACAATAGGTAAGATAAGAATGCCACAGTTGTGTTGCTACCTTTGAGGACTGCATTGAAACGCGTCGACTAAGTGTGTGTCCCTTATCTTCAAACCAGAATACATTAGCACTTAAGACTATTATCTTATAATCACGATGCTACTTTTAAGGAATATGTAAAAAATACTCTAAAACTTTTAAGCTGGCTTGTTCCTGTGCTAAGTCACTATATTTAAGAAATATTATTAGGCAAGAATATATGGCGGTGGGATCGTCAGATTCGAACCGCAGAGTTCTACCACCTTTAAATGTGTTATTTACAATATTGTCTCATTCCGTCTGTTAGAGAATCCGTTATTTCTTCAAGTAAGTGCGTCTGAGGTGTATTTTTCAGAAACTTGTTATATCTATTTAAGTTTATATAATTTAAGTTGCTAATTTTCCTATTTCCAATAATAAGTTTGTTTACAATGTAAAAAATATATAAAACATAAACGTTTACTACACTCATAGCCCCACAGTAGAATTTTCTCCTGTGTCATGGGTGCCATGGATACACAAAGACAAATACACAAACACCCAGATCATAGAGAAATATAATTTCCAGAATAAAAAAAGTGTCCCAATAAAATTAAGCGATAATTATTTTCCTTGGGCGATTTACATTGAATCTTTTGGCATGCTCTACATGGCTATACTGATATGCTATCAGTATAAACATTAATTGTTCTATATAGACTACTTAAATATTTAGTCGCGCAAGAATAGACCTACGGTAAAAAATGATTCTGTTTTGGTACGGAGTCGTAACTACTAAGGAATACCACAATTTAGTCGAAAATCCTACCCTTACCGAACAGCCCCATATTGTAAACATCGAAATATGAAATTATAGCACCGCCGCGTGGTCACCCCATAGCACTGTCAAAATACCGCCCGGAGGTGATTGATTGCGAATTTTTTTCCCTTCAATCTTCATTTTATTGAAATTGATGGCTTGTTTCGCGCGCCAGACGCGATTATCTGGTAATCGACTGGTTTTAGTTATTAATATTGCTGCTATTTTTAAATGATTGCGTCACGTTTTGGGAACGTCTGCACACAAATGGCTTATCCAGATGCACATATACAATTATATGACGTCGAGTTCGAGAGGTCTAAAGCTATTTGGAATATTCTAAAAAAGCTCAAATGAATTAATATACTTTACCTGTTTCCTTAAAATTTACAGTGTTATATAATCGGCAATCAGAATGTGAAGGACTTGTCTTTAAGGCTCGATTAATATATATTTATAGGACTAAACTAGCTAACTAGTCCAAGTAGTTACTGTTGCCTATGGATATGTGCAAGTCAAATTCATATAAAACACGGCTTCTATATGAAATCTGAATGTAAAGAGGACTAAGATGGTCGCCTTAAACGAAAGTTAGCCGATAACTTCACTTTTACATCGATAGACAAGAAATTTTTAACACTAGAAATAGGTGTTACGATGATACCTTCCATTCAATCATTCTCCTTGTACCACGTAGAGACATTCTAAAAAAATGTTTCACGCTCAAGTAAGGGTTGTTCGTAGCGAGTTTATAGAGAAATATTTTTAAAAAGCAACCACGGCGAGTTGTTTTCCCCGAGAACAAGAAAAACTGAAGACCCACAACTCGAAACTGAAACCTCAGCTCACCTCTGCAAAACTTTGTAAGTCCAACTTTGTGGTCCTTTCAACCTGCAGTACTAAGATATCTGGAAGCAATTGCTTACAATATTTACCTTTTTATTTATTGCCAGATATATTTTTGCGCTTCATCCACGCTTAAAAAATGAAACATCATTTTCATAACTTTTAATGGAGTACGAGGATTAAAAGTTAAACATTTTATTTAATTCTTTAAATTTAATTTAATACTTTTGGCTTGATGATATTTCAAGCATAGCTTAAATATACACTTTGTTATTATGTTAGTCCTCCAAACTATTTCGTTTATATAAGTATACATTTATGTACGATGTACGCAGTTCATGTGTATTGTTTGTCGAATATGTGATGTACAGACTTGAGGAATTTTCATTATTATATGAGTATGTTTAGATTTATTTATGTAGAAGCATATTTATTTATGTGTCGCATGCAAATTAAACACTTCCACCATGGCACGTAGTTACTAGTCAAGTCAAGTCGACTCTATTATCGTTTTATATTTAAATCAGATAAGAAAATATTGTGGTAAATCATAAACGATACAAAAATATTATTTTCAACATGCTAAAAAATCTGTGTAGGTTCTCAATAGAAATTAAATATAAATAAACCTAAAATTTCACAGTTAAAAAAGTATAAAAAATAAAATAATGTAAGTTTTTTTCATAAACTTAATCGAAATGTATATGTCATATTCAAGCTCCCACGTGTAAGACGAGTAGACAAAAACCGTCTCTGATTTTGCATTTTATACATAATAATATCGGAGAGGATTACGAGGGATTCCCTAATTGACAGTTCCGAAGGTTGGCACGTAATTGCGTTAGGAGGCGCCACTTCGGTAGATTAGTCCGTGTTTCAGATTGGAGGAATGCTCGACTTTGGGCGCAGTTGGGATATAAGCAGAATCGAAAGTAATGTAATATTGTCGTTATGTGACTTAGCGATAGGCGTAGGCATAGGATAGGCACTTTAATATACAAAATTTAATAGAAAGCCAAGGAACAGCTGCCAATCTGCCACTGAATGAATTTTGATTGCGATCCTTATCCAGCCATATCTGCTAATGCTAGCTACTAATTTGTCACTTAAAAACTCAACATTGATTTGAGGGTGCCGTTCGGAACGATGTGATTTGTTTCTTGAACAACTGACGCGCGGTAGGTTCATGTTAGATTTTATTCTGTTCATAATCGACTAATTACATGTCTATATAGATGTTCAAGCTACTAACAAGCTTACTGCGCCGAGCAGTTTGACAACAACTTTGGCTGTTGCTTAATTGCTAAAGCTACAAACTGCTCGAACGATAGTAGTCAATAAGCAGTCAGCCTAACCCATCTGCCATGAAAAAAATCAAGCAACATGTCCAATTTTGTGCGACTTCCAGCTAATTTCGCTACAATTTGCAGCAAAAATTCGGGGTTTCATAAGATCGAACACACATTTATTTTACAAGCTCAATGTTCACAGCGACAAGCGAATGCCGCTTGAGGCGAATGTTTTGTGGGCCCTCAACTAATTATAAGACTAACTTTAGAACTTACATGACTAAGCGCTCTCTATTAAATTTTCAAAAGTATAGCAAGTTACGCATTACGTTATATTACATTAGTAATATAAAATTAATAATCACTATGACTTTAAAAGTATTCTAAAGAAGTAATTATTGGAGAAAGTTTACTATTCTGTTAAATAATTTCTCCAAGACAGTAAGAGGATTTTAAAAGTAATAAATAAATAACATAAATTTAATTTGAATTAAAATATTTTGAATTCTGAATCTTCACTTTCAATTAATTGATGTCAATTTAATATCATTTTGTTTTTAATAATATGACATGCATGTAATGTAATTGTGACGAATATTCATACAATCATTATATTGTTGTTAAATAAATCAATAACTTTGTAAATTTTGCATGACTTGATCAGTGGAACTTGGCGGAACTAACTAATAATGTTATAACAATTTTTGTACCCTTGTTCATGCAAACAAAATATATGATTTAATTTGATTTGAAGTTTATCACCCGCGCAAGTTGAATATAATGGTACAAAATTTCCCCTTTGCCTCTGATTTAGAAACCCTTGCTCAGAAATTACATGTTGAAAACCGCTATACCATTTCATTCATTAGCCACTCGAAGCCCCATAAATGGATAGAAGCCCCACAGTCGCGTTGCCACGGCGACGGGCGGCTAGACTGCAGAAAAAATCGAGACGCAATACTCCTATTTCAATTAGGAGCGGAGGCCGTAGCGGTAAATAGAACCTTCGCTTTGTTGTGTCTGGGCTCGGGTTAAGTATGGTCTGGTTATAAATACACTGTAATTGCTCTCCTACTACCGCCATTTTTTTAAGTTATCCTTTTTTGGCGCGTTAGGAGGAACTAATCAGTGTACTGTTAGCAAGTTACGGAAATGTAGAATGCAAGGCCGTTGGAATAGTTTTTAAAAATTGTAAACAGACGATTTTAATACAAAAAGTACTATATTAAGAGACTTGAGAATGTAACACCTAGTGACAAAATGACTGATTCTTTTTTTTTATTTGGTACAACTTCATTGACCAGAAATCATACCTGGAATTCTTAATGTCAGACCGAAATGGCGACCTGTTCTATGCTTGTCAAAAACGTCTTTATCTATGTCTACTTACAGTCTTTCTGTTAAGTAATGGAAGTGCTATATTATATTAACTAATCCATTCACACGCTCGGCTATAAAGACGCTAACACAATCAACCCGAAGTGGTCTTAACCGATCCCATTTCATTTTATGTACTTTTACGAAACCAAAAACGCGTATCACTGCACGGTTTACAGATAAGCTGTGAATGAGAGAGGTTAATACAGTGTATGTTAACGATAGAGAGTCTTAGTTATACAGTAAGGTTATAAGTTTATTGGTTATATTTGGATGTAAAACATCTACAGGCGCAAGTAAACCTAGTTGCTGTTGGCGCGGCGATGCTCGCATTTATTGATTTTCGCGCCATCTGTTATTCTATTTCGGAACTATTAAGTACCGAACAAAATTGAGCGGGCTGCAGTATAACTTTGATTTAGTGTCGGGTACTGTTCGTAGATAGCGTTATTTTCATTATGCTATTTATTCAGTTCCTGTCGCAATCTTGTCTTTTATGCATTGCACAAACTCGATATTTCACATCTGCCAGGCGTCCCGTAACGACTACTTTTAAACTAAAATTAAATAAATTGGTTTACATTGATACTTTTTTCCTAAAAAAATGTATTAGGTAGGCATGCAGCCTATTTAATATTATGTAACAGTTGAAGATCACCTTCAACAACTGCAACTTTTTATGTTAAAGAAGCACAATATTAACTATAACCAGATGTTAAGAGGCCATTGCCGCTCATAGACATTTTTAAGAAACATCATATAGAGCAATAGGTAATAGTGCCATAGAATTTAGATGGTATTAGTGCCATCGGATTCCGATGGTAATATTGTCATGTATTGTAATTCCGATAGCCATAGTGCCATAGTATTCCGATGGCAATAGTGTCATCTTATTCCAATAGCAATATTACCATGTAATTCCCATGATAATAGTGCCATCGTTTTCCAATGGCAATAGCGCCATGGAATCCCCATGTGTAAAGTGCCATCAAAATTCAATGACATTACTAATTAATTAATTAAACTCCATGTGTTTTAATGGCGATAGTGCTATTGAATTCCATTGACAACATTGCCTTCGTAGCAATGATTCCATTTTATTTCTGTCAGTTTTGTCAGACAGAAACTATATTAAGTGAATTTGCACGTATATCCTCACTAAATACTACTTTTAAAATTAATTACAACTTGAATAAAATAAAAGCACTAGACATTACATTTCATTTAACATGCAATCTTCGCTTTTATTTATAGACACATTTTTCTGAGCACGCGGATTGCATCTTGCAATCTTGGAAGATCGGGAGCAGCAATCAATCGGAGCGGGGCTACAATTTACTTATCGCTAGCAAAATAAAAATAAAACATAGAGAATAATGTTGGCAAGAAACAGTTTAATGATGTGATAACCTTATGTTACGTATTCCGGTCTCGTATCCTGTGAATCCGGGGTTGATATCTATGCACCTCTAATTTTTTGATATTATGTGCATATGTCATGTTCTTTGTCACTTGAATGTGGAAGAAACATTTTTGGACTAACTCTGGATATATCTGCTTAATAACAACACTCTTGAGCGCAGTTGTATTCTGATTTGGAGACGTTGCAACTTGGTCTTCAGGGGAAGCATTGCATTTGTGTGCAACCTCAGCAATACTCTTAATCTCATGTGAGGAATATAGCGGAAGTCTACGGTATATAGCATGATTATTAGTTTCTTCTTTATCAAAAACAAGCTTGCATTATCGACAAAGTAAAACATCAGGAGGAAACATTACTCAAGAGCGACAATCACTTATAATCAGATAAAGTGCATGACCGTTCGAAGTAAAATGCCAAGAAAGAATTGGATTCATAAAGGTCTGCCTCCTTGATCTGTCAACAACACAAACCAACCCAAATCCACATCAAAGGTGACACGAGTCACTTTAACGACACCATTTGTTGAGAGGCATCACGTTAGAGCGCGAAGGATTTAAAGTCCCGCGTCCCACTTTATTTGGAAGTACTCCAAAAAACTTGGCCGAAATAATCTAAACTTGTACTGTACACGGCGCGAACTTTCCGCATCGGCTAAGTGAAAAGTTAGTAGCGAAATTACGTTTCGTCAAAAAAAAACGAGAAATATTTCGACGTTCGTTCGTGTTAAGAATATAAGAGGCTTAAAATGGGATCAGATTTCTGGTGAGAGCCGCCGAGGGTGTTGGCTCAAACTTTTTTCATTCGGGGAATAGCAAAAAAAATTGAAGAAAACCGTTTGATTCCGCTCAGGGAACGCAGCTGCTCCAACAGTTCGGAGCCTTATTCAAATAGTATCATCTAATCCGTACCAATACCTCGAGGAAAAAGTTTGTGTGTATGTTCAACGTTCACTGTGCGAACTTTTGGAAATCTTGCAATGACTACCGGTGCGTATAGAAGGAGACGTCTTAAGTACCTACAACTATTATCTTGTCTGTTGTACATTATTACTTGTCTAACGTACGTCAATGACATTTGACGCATTATAGAGATGCTTTCAGAACTAATCTTATGACATGTAATTATGGCTCTATCAGTTCCGCATTCCGTTTAACTACATATCGTGTTTAAGTCTCGAGTGTATGCTCAAAATTAACAGAATTACGGTAAAAGAAAAAAAACGTTATTGTTACATCGCATACAACTAATTAGTTTAATTTGTACAAATATTTAACTTTTACAAAATTACAAACATCAATTTATTTTACATTCCAAAATTCAAATTACAAAATCAATTTATTGTATACTGCGACTGTCGACTGCATACAATAAATTTGTTATTATATAATAGCGAATATAAAGATGGAAGAATTCAAAGATCCTTTTGGTTAGACGACGGAAGCAACACCGCCATACCTATTTCTACCCGCAAACATACTGTTAAGCGCTCGTACTCTGGTCAGAAGGGTGTGGTTCGGGCGACATACGAGTACTTTTCCGAGGCATTCCAACTCAGTATTATAGTCATCAAGGATATCAAGTATTAAAACATCTAACCAAACTCAGGTAAGACAAGGATGGAGAGGCAGAGGTTATTTACTCTCGGGAAGACTGCATGCTCGTTTGTACTTCCTTCTTATTGCACTTCCATATTGTAGGAAAAACAATCAAGAATAATATCATGGATTCAAAGTACATATTACAAACGGGTACATTTTTATTTTATTTACTTTTTAATTGAGCCCTATTTCAAAGGCCAAAAGTATGAACTGAGATAGTTCTACCTACTACATCTATTAAACGCACTAAATTGATATACGTCTATACTAAGCAACTCCTTACCGTAAGTTCCCGGCTCGCGAGGTATTCCTAAGGGGCGCATTATAAGATGGTTCCCGAGTATCCCTAGGCGACTGTAAAACCGTAATATCTAATCGGATAGGTATAAACTTGTAATATTAGTGATTTACGATGTTAGATAAAGCTATTACCTTTGAATATGATTTTGCCCTTTCGTTCAGCTACTTAGCAAGAATTAGGATATACATTGTCTTAACTTCTTACTCGATATTATGTTAGTGAGTTATGTCTTACGTTATTTATTTAGCTAAGTAATATATTTACATGTTGTTCTCGATTTTGTCTGTTTATTTGGACTATCACGACTAAAGTTGAGACTTTATATAAGTTAGAATGATTTGAATTGTTGAGTTTACAGTGTTTTACATGGTGAATTGATTTAAGTGTGCATAAATAAATATTTTAATATAAAAACTAAAGCATATAAATTAGTTTTGAATATCATAGAATTTAAATATTTTAAGAAATTACTTATCACATTAACAGTTTATTTCGTGAGGGAACGTAGAGGCATGCATTCCCTCAGAATATTTTTGGAATTGAATAAAAATTGAAGAATATAGAAACAATAAAAGTTACATTAACCTCAAAATTAGTCAAATACAAAATCATCACAAATCATCCCGGCACGCGTGTATGTATCTTCATCCATGCGTGACATGCATTATAGAGATCCGTTGTAATTGACAAAATTTTCATCATAAAAACTTGTTCTTATTCAACGCGTACAAAATTAAGCCCAAACTTTACGAGGTTATATAACACACATCAGAAATCCAGCCTTATTAATCTTTGATCAGAGGAGGTTAATTAATAAGCACTCAGCTATGTATGTAATTGACGCTTACCTTTGGCGGAGTTAATTATTATTATAATTCTGGTTACAATAAAGCCAAGTGCGAGGATATAATACCGTTGATTTTAATGACACACATAAGATAGTAAGGGCGGTATAGGTAGGGTTGCCACCTTTGAAGTATAGTGGCTATGAAAGATATGAAAAACAAAGGACTTAGTTACAAAAATTAAGTACATTTTTTTCTTAATTTTTCTTAATTTTAAACCCGAAGCAACTTTTAGTATGGTGAGTAAAGTGATGATAAAAATGTCTCTACAATTTAGAAGTATATTGGACAGACGAAACGAGTCATATCACAACGTATTATGGAACACATCAGTACAGTCAAAAATAATGACCTGAAGAAATCTTCAGTAGCTGAACACATCCTTAATTCCGGTTCTAAGCGGAGCGTCATTACTTTTCTCGTGTAGTAAGAGAAGCAATAGAGATCAAAAAACATCCTAAGAACTTTAACAGAGAAGATGGGTTTAAATTAGCGCAAACG
>DWNE01002584.1:0-18453 GCA_018249875.1 Cecropterus toxeus | reverse complement strand
AATATTATATAACATTTTTATTTTATTTATTTACCACGAATATCTTACAAACTAAATACAAATAACTATTATTACTTTTATTTATAAACTATTTAAAATAACTGATATCTAATGAACGGGTCTGTGAGACCCACCCCGCCGTCCGTGTAACTCTTTTCTACCCCATGATGCCGGGTTAATATTATTTGTAAATTCACATTACTCATAGTTAATGTATCATTTTATTTATCTTTGCAATAGTTTGTTGGGTACGTTGAAGCTTAGTAGGAAGTGATTTGACACCGAGCTTGTGAAGGATTTGCGGTTTACGCAGAGATAAAGCCGACATCCATTTATATATTACGACGACTTTACGTTACGACACTTATTCTAACAATATAAGCACTGTAAACAATGGAAAATAAATAATAATAGATGAATTGTATTCAATTGTTGCTACAAATAAGGTTTGCAAAATTAATTAATTAATATTTTGTTATTTAGAAGTATATTAATTCGTATTTTATAATGTTATGGTAAATTCAGTAACAGTTCTAATGATAATGTTTGGCAATGTAAGCAATATCTTATACACTTATCCTCACACCTGCTATTGAGATTCTATTGTAATTAATGAAAATTATTATTCCTGCTTATACAGAGATTATGGCTGAACAACAAAAAGTTGACAATTATGATTTGTAAAGCGTTTAAAACATCGCGTCAGTTTTTGAAAGTCATTCAAGTGATGAATTAAGATTTACTTCTTGGATCTGTGTGTTTCTCCATGGCTGGTATGCTGAAGGGTCACTTAATGCGACAATGAAAACACTACTTATAGGTTTGCGTCAAAAATACCATTATTAATAATTATATTTTTTTGCAAGATAGTAGAACGATTATGGTTCGCCCGGAATGATTCCACTGCCACACTTATTCCTAGCATCAAACAGATCTTGCGCTTAGGAAGGATGTGGTTGCCGGCTCACTTTTATCGACTTCAAATTGGATTTGTTTCATATGAAGATACTTACATGTCCATGGGCGGCAGTGAATCACTTAGGTACCATCAAGCGGACTACGTACTCATTTACTACTTCTAAATTATAAAAATAAAAGAAAAAAAACAACGTTTTACAATAATATATGATATAAAAAATATATTGTATAACGTAAATCGTATCGCTTTCTTTAAATGACCCTTATGCCGCTCGAAACTGCGTGCTTAAAGCCCAGTGTTTGCTGCGAAGCGGTTTCACGCGTCTTATACTGTATGGAGGAAGTTGGATTATTATATCAAGGGGTGGATGTAATATATCTATCCCACAAAACTAGTTATCACGAGTTTGAACCCACTTCCTATTAAACGTTTGTCATTTCACTGCTAAACACGAGTATACATCTTATCAGCAAATAAGAAGAAAAATCTTAACGAGATTTTGCCGACACATGAATATAAACTATCTTGAATTAAATCATGGACTTTTATTGAATGTAGCGTAGATTATAATAATACATCCTGTTGGTAGTGCAAATATATTCGAAAATTGTAAAATAATTTCTGTTTTAGCTTCGTGATAAACTTATGTTTGAATGTTTGTCCGTGTTTTATACACTAAGTAGCAAGATAATGCTGTTGTGTTTTATTCTAAAGGTTGTGGTAAATGAGATCGAATAACGTCAAGCGTTCTAGCTTTGGTTGACTAAAGATACTCACGGACGGCAGTAGGTATTTATATTAGGAAACTCTTTCACTACTTCTTTATTTTATAAAAATTAAAGGTGGTGGAACAATTTGCAGTTTAACTCTGAAATCATCGCTGCTACGCTTATTTCAGCTTTATAATAGCAGCTCATTGCTAAGTTCAGTTGGGAAGTGTGCGGTAAGAGAGATATATTTATCCTAGGCCTTTCAACTTGTTCCTCTCTGAGTTATAAGTTCGACAAGTTAAATAGCAACCCTTCCGTTGCTAACCTCATGTAAAACTCTGGTCTTACCTTGCTACTTCCACGTAATTAAAAAAATAGATTAATGTTCCTAAATATTTTTAATGACAATTTGAAAATAATGTCATTTTTTTCACAAATGATAATGTTTTTATATGAAACTCGCTAAACATTGCGCGTCCTATTTTTTCTAATTTAGACCTTCAGCCATAAGTTCTGTTAGTATCAGATAAGACGGCGCATCTGGATTAGCCGCTTCACCATTAAACTGTACTCGGCCGGCTTACTGTGGGATTGATGATAAAGGAAATTTATTACGTTTAGCTACATGTAGGTAATGCTTTTGAGGTTTTGCTAAATTTTTATGATGTTAAAAATGTGACTTTTCTAGTCATAGTCACAGGCAAGTTTAAGGTTGTTTTTTGCCAGAGCAAGTGTATGGCCAAACTGTGATTGGTAACCCAAAGCAAAATGTTTTTGGTTGCAATATTTTTCGCAAATAAGATTTCATTTATTTATTAGCGATCGTGCTAGGTACTATGTACTAAACTTTTGTTTAAAAATTTTGTTAAAACATAACTACATCTTTTTTAATGAAATTAGGTTAACGTAGGGCTACTTCGTTATTAGATCAAGGAAGACTAGGTTTATTAATACACAGTGAATAAATTTTCAAACAACGCCAGCTTAGTTCCATAAAACTGTGACCAAAAAGCTGTTTCGAAATCATAAACCCCATCACGTGATTACTGCGACCAGCAATTTACATACAAAATATGCTACCAACAGAAGCTCAGAAAATTTCTCTGCAGTGCACACTGCTATGATTTTACGATGCGAATGCGTTCCTGTGGGACCAAATTGTTCGACGACAGTTCTACGTCGCGCCGCCATTTTGTGAGTTGGTCACAACAAAATGGCGTCCGATAAGCCGTACATGCCATTTACGTCATTATGTCAACAAAGTTGTTCCTGTTTGTTGGGAAAATCGGTGGAGTGAGGACTTATCTAAAAGTGGTTTTGTTGTGAAGTTTATTTAGTGTTACTGGTGCCTACTTACAGTGGAAATCTATTGTTTTTATATTAGAGAACGAACAATTTAATATACTTAGCTTTTATAAATATTGTATTTTTTTTTGTAATGTTTGAAATATTTTATGAGAGTACGTTTATTTGTTACCCAATCAAGTTTTATCTTCTTAACATGTTTATTAAGTTATTTTCAGTCACTCCGTAGTTTATTACTTTCCAGATTCTTAATTTTCTCAATTATACTGACTTCAATTCTATAATACTTCAATGGGTAGTAAATAAGATGTTATCTTAACAACCCAGTACACGATTTTACTATAAAAACACACTTTATGTCCAGCATAAAAACATTTCTCGTTATTTCAGTGGCGCGAGTAATATTTTCATTAGCAATAACGTTATCAAAGTTGGGAACTATCCACGCTCCTTGGGACGGAATAATAAAAATAAAATGTATTAACTCCAGGAATAGTTCCGCCAATTTAATTTGCGGGCTATTTTTTCCTTGCTCAATTCCCATTTGACTTGACTTTTATGGAAGGTAAAGTTTGTATTGCTTTTAATCGAAAATATTTAGGAAATGGTACTGTAACTTTGATGACATTATTTAATAAGGGTGTGAAATCATTGTACCGATATATTATTGCACCAATGCTAAAAAGCCTAGTGTCCTTTTAAAAGGATTGTACGTCATAGTGCACCACGCTGGGCAATTAAGATCGAATCTTTGTCCATTATACTGCAAGACTATGGCAGATACAAAAAATATTTCTCCTAAGAATCTCAGAAACTTACTGGCGTTTTGTCCTGGAGCCATCTTGTAGAATCTGAAATCTAGGTACGCGATATATCTAAGCGAGAAAAACGTCATTTTTCTCATGACACAAGGATTATCCTGAAAATGTTCTATATCTACTAACCAGAATAAAAACCATAACAAATCTACAGCAATTAGCAATCATGAGCAAAAAATGCTCGGCGGCGAGGCAAAGGTTCGTCAGGGGAACTATCGACTTTGTCAAAGGTCCATTACGTGAGGCAAAAAGTTACTAGACGTCCGTTTGTCACGTACTGAACTCTTTGACCGGCCTATTAGAGCCAATTGCGGTTTTATGAGACCAATTTAGAAAAGTCACCTTTCAAATACATGTCCAATGATTTATTCACCATAATGAGCAAGAAACAATTTTCTTTTTGTATTGCGAGATTAAAAGCTGAGGATAGTTTTTGCCTGGTAAAGATCGCGTTCTCCAAAATTTTGTTGTAATTTTTAAGATCTTTTTATAAAATCACCACCCTTATCTCCCCAACGAAGCGTGGCATGTACTCCAACACTCCACAAGATGAATTAGTAAACAAAAGACACCGTGTCGTAAGTCATTACGATCATATTGCACTTTTTTATTTTGTGCTTGAGAGTGACGTTTGTAACACGAAACGAATAAGGCTTGAAGCTAATGTGTTCTTTAGGTGAGAAGTTGGGTTATAAGTGTAATACAACAGATAAGAGTGTAATGAACCTATGATCACCGTTTCACAATATTCAATGCCATTGAAGGTCGAGACCAAATTACAAAAAGTTGTAAAAAACAACTCGGTACGTCCCCAGTGTTATTAATGACAAATGTTGCAAGGGTCACTTATATTTGTATAAAGGCAAAGTTGGTTTTCATTCATAAATTCATAAAATATATTATTATACATAAAATATGTAGTTAAACATTCAAGCTCTTGCAATAACTTTGTAATATATTCAAGGATAAATACTGAAAACATGGCTAAGATATTAATATTTTAATTTAGAAGTGAAACTTTTTAATATACTTGAGATTTTATACTCGATGAAACTAAAATGTGTTACGAAAGTAATTGGTTGGTATTTGTTGGTGCTACAACTAGAGGGCGCTGTACCCCTTTTAGAATCACGCTAAGTTTGGTACATGAGAAATAAGATAATAAAGAATATATGGGCTGTATTGTATCTGAGCAGTGATAGCCTAATGGATGAAATTCGGCCTCTCACTCGAGGGTCCGAGGTTTATATCCCAGGCACGCACCACTGATTTTTCTAAAATTATATGCGTATTCGTATTTCATTATCACTGCTTTACGGTGAAAGAAAACATCGTGAGGAAACCAGCAATTCTGTGAGTTCTCTAAAAAAAAGGGTTCTCAAAGGTGTGTGAAGTCTACCAATTCGCACTTGGCCAGCGCGGTGGACTATGGCCTAAATTCTCTCACTCTGAGAGAAGACCCGTGCCCAGCAGTGGGACAATAATGGGTTGACGATCATATGGGCTGTAGGTATTACGTAATCGATTACTGAAAAGAAAAATCTTATCTATATCGATTTCAATCTCTCATAGGCTACTTTTCAGAAGCTTCACTTCCGCCCTGTGTGAATTGTACACGCATATTTTTTTTATAAAATAAACTATTAAAGGGTTAAGTTAAAGTTTAAAGATGATGGAAGTCTTCATAGTTCCGCTGCAATGGAATGATTGTTTGAATACGTAAATAAAAAAGTATGAAATTGTTCCGTATGGTATCGGACATGGATAGCACCACTTCTCTTCAACACGAATGCCACACCCGAGATATTTATATTTATACTTATATATATGTATACATATATATATACATATGCTCGAAAAATATTACCCTCCTTCTGACGCTGTCGGGTAATAAGCAAACGTGGAGCGGTCAGCGAGCACCTTTGGGGATAGGCATCACAAACGTAGCCAACCTACGTCCGACTTCGTCGCATTCCAAGAAATAAATCCATTAACATGCAAACCGCATCTACATAATATTGTGATTGTATACTGAGTCTTATTGCCAGAATCTACGATGGACGGGTACGAAACGAAGAACGTCCACAGTCTTAAACGTAACCTACGTCATATTGGAATTACCTATTTACTTATTTCTTCACGAACACACACAGTTTTTAAATAAAACATTGTAAGAACACAACCTTTACCGAAACAAAAAACATTACGGATAGAAAAACAAGGAATGTTCCATAAAGTACTACAAACTCCTTACATTTAAATACAAGAGGCCTATCCGTTGTAAATAACGAAAACATTTCTCTGGGGAAGTTTTAGGCCCAGAAATAACTTTCCATATAAAGGGAGCCATTATGAATTAATTTGATAGCCTAAGGACGAATTAGATATCACCGGCATATATCGCATAGTGAGAAATAAGTCAACCGAACTCAAATTTTTAGCAATTTTAATGAACAAATTGAAACTGCTTCCGTAATGTAATCTATAGTTTAGCGTTAAAAAGTGTCAGTTTGTTGCTAGAAAAACAAGCATAATTGTTTTGTTTCTTTATGTAACCGCTTGTCGAATAAAATTTGATAAGAAGTCGATTAAAAATGAAATTTTCGCTTTAGGTGTCCTTTATTCTCAATGTATGTTAGGGTTTTGTATATAAGCTGTTGATTGCAATTTAAGCTTGTTGCCCAAAAAAAGTAAAGTAAAGAATAAAATATACAATAGAGAATAAAGCATTGAAAATTGTAGTTTCTAATGTAAAAAATTGAGTAATCACCCTATACATAAACTCATTACGTTATATATGTCACAGAAAAATTTAAAAAAATGGGTGAGAATAAGGATTTTCAATTTGTCTGACTTGTTACAAATTTGTACAAGCCTACAGAGGCATTTAAAATTGTCAGTTACAATATTTTTTATACTTACATTACTCTTACCTACTGACCAACGGATCAGAAAACGATGTGCTAGGTTATATATAAATATGCTCGATTTATTCTATTAATTCGATTCTAATTTCTTTTGAACGTTTTTGTTAACTTTCTCAGGCCAAATCTACGCACAGAACAGAACACAGAATTACACTAAGAATAAGCATAATTATGGCACATAAAATTTACACTATACACTATAAGTTCTTGGCTTGCCACTATTTTTTGTACATATTCTTTGAAAATAAGCAATTAAAAAGTTTTGTATATCTAATTTCATTCTCAGTAAGATATATATCGTCCTAGTAGGTACACACGAGACAGCCAAATCACCAATGTATATGAGTGAAGCCTTATATTCGACGTTACGTTTGTTTGTTTCATCTTCATGGTATGTTCCCAAATCTTTTCTGTTTAGTTCAATAATGACGGAACTTTGTGCGTTCGAAATAAAATCAAATTATGCGAAACGAGAAGAAATAAGAAGTGTAGCGGAATGGAGACGAAATAAAGAAATACGTATATCTTTTCGTCTTATATTAATTTTGTTTCATATTAATATTGTAGGCACTGTCGCGAGCTGGCAAGAATATTATTAATTTCGCATACAACTCATTGTTGTCGTAATTTTGTTCATTTTACTGGCTTTATGCGATGTTTATTTCTTCGCCTTAATTTTAACTGATTACACTGATATTAAGGCGAAGACAGCCGCAGTTAATATCGTAATAAATTTAAATTTAATTGACTACTGGACTTGATCGATCTGAGCCAAATTAAATGAACCCATTAATTTTCAATGACAGCTGGTAGTGGATTGGTTATCAGCAGTACGTAGGTAGATGCGTAAGGCCTTGGGTTCGAGCATCGGTCTTACATCTAAATGATGAACAGATTTTTACTCATTATCTGAGTGCCATTCTTTTTAGAATGTCTAGTATAGTAAGCTTCTTTTAATAATCAATTAATCCAGGTAATATTTCTGTGTTTATGTCTTTAGTGTAACCAAATTTCAGGGAAAACGCGCTTATTAAACTTTTACCTTGAACACACCTGTTGGGTTCTTATTAGCAATTTTCGTATCAGGCTGCAGTCCCAACGGCTGGTAAACTTCTTAACATCCTATCAAATCATACAACTGTCCTATCAAAAACAGATATGTAGGGTATAAAATTTAAATAATAACAACCCACATCGTACTCGATGACAAAGGTTCTCCCCAGTGAGCGCACTAGGGCCATTAAAACTTGAATTTTCTTGGATGGTCGTAGGGTAAACGATACACTGTTTCTACGCGATTTTGTGTGATATAGCCCAAATCATTGTAAAAAAAAACAATATGATAAAATAAAAAAATAAAATATTATGCACAGAAAAAAACCCACTTAGTTTCTTACCGGATCTTCTCAGTTGAGGTCGTGTTTCGATCCGGTGGGGGCGTAAGAAAAAAATTGTAAGTGCCTTAGAAGGCCTAAACAAAAATAAAGACATTGCATTTCATTTCATTTGGTGTCACACCTCGACCAAGATGAAGGTCAACCTGCAGTGGCGGCCTTACCCATTGCGATGCTACGGGCGGCAGGGCTTTGAAACACTCTTTGTCCTTCGTGGAAATAATGTGATGCGAAAGTCGATTAGGTTGTTGGGTTCAGGTATTTTTTTATGTTTGACGAGAAACGCTAAAATTATACAAATAAATTTTGCTGGGGTTGTTGCCCGAGGCCTCTGCAAGAGCGAGGTCCCGGGCGCTTGCCCCGTTCGTCACCCCCTAAGGCCGCCACTGCTGACCTGCCTCAAGGAAACCTGAAGAAAAGCGCTAACACAATATTACACCAAATTATTAAAGACTTTTTAAAATTATTTCATCATAATATTACTAAATTAAAATCTGAAAATACCGTCGGGGTATATATTTCAATTTTATCTATTATACCATTTCTATTTTTATTATTGGCACGCACGACAAAAATTCTAGTGTAGCACTATGAGTGAAAAAAACTATATTAAAATAGTTTATGTAGCATAAAAGATATATCCTTATAATATAATATAATAAAGGCAAAAGTTTGTGAGGATAAATGGTTGTTTGTTACTCAAGAAGCTTAACGGATCTGATTGATTTGGCACAGAAATACAATAGTCTGGAATAACACATAGATTATACATAAATAAACTTTTTATCCGCGTATTTAAACGGGATTCGTTAATATTCGTAAAATGTAGTTTTCGCTGGATAATGTTTTTCGAGCGTATATTCGAGCATATATACGTATGTATGTTTGTTTGTATGTATGTCCATTTCTTTGACACGTGCTACAGCTCAAAAAACTTGACGGGTTGTGATGTGTGACATATCATTATAATCGTCTCAGTGTCATAGACTATAAAAGTTTCAAAAATGGCGCCTGGAAATAGAGGAAAGGGGAAATATATATATTGTAATTCCTTTACTTGATTATTTAAACAAAAACTCATGAAAGCGTTAAATTAAATATATAAGTATAATAATGAACAAAAGTTTTAAGCAGTCGGGTTTTTGTTTTAATGTTTTAACGATGTGTCTAGTTATTGGCGTATTTAAAGGCGATTCGTTAAAGTACCTCCCCGGTCGAACTACTCGGGTTCTACCTGGTAAATGTATACATCAAAATATTTTTAGTTGATTATTTTGAAGGGTTAAATAAAAAAATATATATTAAATATGAACAAAAAATGTTTTAAGTAGCCGGCTTCATTGTTTTATTATTTTTAACAATGTTTCCAGTTATCCGTCGATTTCCAGGCGATTCGTTAGATAAAACCGCGGGTACAACACCTGATAAATATCTTCGTCAGTACTATAGACTTAAAATCACAGTCAGTACGTTGATTTTCGCATTGACGTAATACAGTAGAATTATATTAGTTGATATTAGATAATGGCTTAATCACATACAATAATCTGATTAGCTACGTCCATTACAGGCATAATAGATTGCTGATTAACACCCCGCGTATCTTTGTTAATTGGTCATATACTAGGTACTTATTAAAAAAAAACACATCTAAAATTTTATAAATATTTTGCTAATTCCAAGTATTGAGAAAAATAGAGGTGTATTTTGTGCGGAGATATATAAGAGGGAAATAAATCAATGGAATTTATTAATCTGTATAAATATTTTATTTTGTCGTATTATTTAGTTTTCAAATTAATTTCAGTCGTCTGAGCTAGACAAATATTTTTCCAAGTATTGTCTAAAAATGGAATGTATAAATAATAATGTATATTAGGTTTGCTACTTGGATTTTGAAAAAAAAAGTAGAGTACTGCTGTCGAACATCTGCAACATACCCAGGTAGGATTCTTGACTAGGAGACTTCATATAGAACCCCTGTTCTACCATTTACCACTAACCATTTACCATCAGGTGGGCTGCTTGCTCGTTTGCTACTTCACATTTATATAAAAAAAAATTAAGCGCTGCTATGTTTTTATTTAAAGGGTGTGACTAGGGAGACATACTTATGAGAGACGTTTCAATGTATCTCTTAGAGATAGCAACTCATCTATAGTCACCTCAGATAAAACTCTGATCTCACCTGGAGTTGATAACAGATATCCATGGACGGCACTGGCTTCTTACCATTGCACACACGTTTTCTATTTGTTTATAAAAAAAAATCTACTGTTCATAAAGCCACTATGTACCTATGTACCTAAAATACATACTTGTACTTAGCGTGTAGCTAGACACGCTAAGCACAAGTATGTATTTTAGGTTAAGAATATCGTTATCTTTTCATCGTGAATCTTCACTCGCATGTTATGAAACAAGTGTTACGACGCGTGGTCCGTGGAGACAGCTATTTGACGAAGGCAATGTTTTCATTTTTACAAAGAATCGCCGCAGAGCCGATCTGACGATTGGATCTGTTGGCTTCGGGACGACCCTTAATTGCCGTCATTGTAGGACGACCTTCGAGTCCGAGTGACCGTTAAACAACTTTGCTTAGGACGATCTATTTTTATATATTTATAGCCCGATACCTACTTTTTAGGGTTCCATGCCCAAGGACCCCTAATATTCGGAATAACGGAACTTTGCTGTCCGTTCATCCGTCTGGCCGTCTGTCCGTCTGTCCATCTGTATCCGTCTGTCTGTCACCAGGCTCTATCTCATGAAGCGTGATAGCTAGATAGTTGAAATTTTCACAGCTGATGTAATTCTGTTGCCGCTACAATATCAAATACTAAAAACCGAATAAATAAATATTTAAGGGGAGCTCTCGTACAACAAACGTGATTTTTTATAGGTAATGTTACTGAACCCTTCATAACATATTCTGACTCGTGATTGCCCGGTTTTTATTAATTGAAGCAGCAAGGAGATTAAATCTCTTGTGGTTTGTCTCTGAAGGCACTACCGTTCCACTAATTCTGCCTAATCACAGTAGTGCTAAGTTCTAAGTACGAATTATTAGACAACCATGTTAACTTTTTATCTTTATCTTTATTTATATATTTTATCTTTAAATTGAAAAATCAGAGGTGCCTGGAATTCGATCACCGAAGCCCCGGTCTGAAAAACTAATAATAAGATAATTGTAATCAAATTCAATCTGAATTAGTTTTGAAGTTGAGTAACCACAAAAGCTAAGGTGTCCCGGACAGTGGAAACAAATACAAAGTTAGAATGTCTCAAAAAATTTGGATGGAATACGCGGTGGAATGGAATAATGAGTGGTGCTTAAAATTGCATTTCAAAAACCGTAAATTTAACGTCGCAACAAATTATGTATTAAATCAAATTAAATGAAGACGATCCATTAGGGATCACATTTAAAAATCATCAACAACGCACTTAGGAATTTAGCATTAACATGATTTAAAGTAAATCATGGCTTAATAACATAATAACTTTACTAAGCCCGTTTACAAATCAAAGGCAAGACTGAACTATAAGAAATAGAGTGCGTTACTTAGGAAAATGTAAACCTATTATAGTTAACGGGTTTTGGAAAGGTTTTCAAAGGTAGAGCTAAAACGCAATTGGAGTAACGTCTTTCAAATTTATTTACTAGCTTAAGCCCCTAACTCCGTCCACATGATGGCCATACTGTAGTGCGTACATGTGATCAATAGTGATTTGTTTCTGCCATACACCGAATGAAATAAAGACTTGAAATTTTCTTGCGTATTCTTAACGCCTGTTTTACACTAGTGTTTTAGCCTAGTGACAGACGTGTCTTTCCTTTTTTTAGTCAGTGTGTCAGTTTGTCAGTGCTTTAGGCTTATTATATCCTTTTTAAAAACAAAAATTTCATGGACCTCAATCTCATAGATTTTTTATTATTTTTATTTTTTTCATTCTAATATAATAATTTCTACTTCTTTCAATTTCGATATACAAAAGCAGACTAATAAATTTAATAGTGGAGATAGGCGCATATTTATTTCGCCTCAGTATCTTTATAGGTTGTAATGACAAACGGGTTATGGAGGCTTAGGATTTAGTCTCGCGAAATGAGTTTTGTGCAAATCTATCCGTAAGCGGCATCTTTAGGGAAATCCGTACCGTCTTTATTCCTAAATCCACGTCTGTGTAATTGGACATTCAGGTTCGATTCACAGTATTGAAATTGATTAATCTCGGCCTTTTTCTTCATGAAAGGTATTGAACTACTTTGATAACCCAATAAATTTGTTTTTTACTTCTTTAATACTAAACGGTAGATTACATTATTTTGTACAACCCATCCTGTACGGATATCAATTGAAAGATATTACTAATTTGAACTTAAGATGGCAAATGAGCTCATGAGGCTTTGGAACTTCTGAGTAGCCACTAAGTATATAATTATATGTCTGTGCCAAAACATGCGTTGTTATTAAGGTACCTTCGCCTACACACTTATTTTAATCCTTTTTAAACAATAAAATATTCCAATGCAATATCTTTATTGAAGACATAGCAATTTGACGGCCCGCGTGGCGGAGCAGTCACCATACCGGTCTGACGCGCAGTGGGTCCCGGGTTCGATTCCCGGCCAGACAGAAACATTAATGATGAGATTAGATTTTCTGTTCTGTGACTGGGTGTTTGTGTATTCGTGTTTGTGTGCCATGGCACCCACGACACAGGAGAAAATCCTACTTTGGGGCTATGAGTGTAAAAAGCGTGTAAGAAAAACATTATAACTAATTTCGTTAACGGTTAACATAATTGAAAAGAAACTTTACGAAAATGTAGAGGTTTTAAAAGAAAGAAAATACAATCTACCGTACAATTGAAAAACAGTAAATGTGAGAGATTTTGAACTAACATTCGCGACTAACAAACTTCAGAGGTCAATCGTCATTCTGTTCAAAGCTAATGCTCAGGTAAAAGAACATGAAGCCCGAAGTCGTTCCAAGTGACATTATCAGGTGAGTCAACCTCCAAATCTCATCAAAATATAGCCAATTAAAGCCCGGAGCGAGCGAAGTCGGCCATTAGTAGCAATTCGTGCAGCGTAAAGCAACGTTATTGCTCAACTTTTGGAATGCGTTTGGCAATTGTCCAATACTGCTGTAATGAGGACCTTAAGCCTAATGAATGGAACTTCAGCAGGGCCCGTGGCACATAGATACCAAGTTTTGTAATATTCACTTCCAGGTTTTGCTCGTGAGACCCTATACTTACTATTGTAGATGACCCGCGCGCGACACGCAGTGGGTCCCGGGTTCGATGAACAGCCACACAGAAGTGTGAATGAAAGTGTGAATGATTAGTTTAGGTTTCTGTTTTTTGTCTGGGTGCTTGTGTATTCATCTTTGTGTGTACATTACACTCATGACCCAGGAGATAATCCAGCTGTGGGGCTATGAGTGTAGAAAGCGAAACAAACAGAAAGAAACTATTATTTGTCAGGTGGTCAAGAATGTCAAGTAGAGCCAGTGTACTTCGACTGGGGAGGTACCGACGCTACTCTCTATTTCTATCATGAAGCTATTTTTGCGTTTCGCTGGTAAGGTGTGGTTGCCGGCTCACTTACATATGAGACGATCATCCAAGTCCTCAGGAGTAGCAACGAAACTGTGTTCGACATCGACGATGAGCTTGCTTATGATGATTATGGTGTCCATGGACAGCAGTAGCCATTTACCATCAGATGGACTACATGCTCGTTTGCTATTTGAATCAGATAAAAAGAAATACTAGATAATCGTCCGTTATAGTTTTTAGACTTTTACAATATATTTTTAACCTTTCTTTAATGTTTATCTTCAATTATATTTTCTATTATCTGATCTAATACAAAGCTACCAATGAATTCTCTTAGATAATAACAATCTTGAAATAGAAGCATTAAAATGGGGTCATATAAAGATTTTTTATCGTTTACTTCCAGATAAAAGGTATATTTTTTTAAGTATAGTATGCTTTCGTAATATTTCGTGATCGCACAAATAACTTATTTTTACGATAAAAGAGAGACAGCAAGCAATATAATTCTTGGCACTGTCATTATAGGCACAGTTAGCATGGTTTTAGGCGTATTACAGTTTTATTACAGTTTGTATATTCATTAACTTGTATTACGATTTTCTGTATCGTTAGTCCCATAAACACAGAAAAAAACGAATCAACAAACACTCAGACGTAGCTTGAAATCTAAATTCAGCATTAAGTCTGTCTGGGGATCGAACCCCAGACGCTTTACGAAACTGAAATGGTAATGTCACCGCTCCGCCACGCGTGTCGTGTCTCCGTAACTCTGTGCATCGTCAGCCCATTATTGTCCCACTGCTGGGCACGGGCTTTCTCTCAGAATGAAAAGCTTTTAGGCCATAGTCCACCGCGCTGGCCAAGAGCAAATTAGTAGAGGTAACACCCCTTTGAGAACTTTTTCAGAGAACTCTCAGGTGTGCAGATTTCCTCACGATATTTTCCTTAATCGTAAAGCAGTGATCATTATTTTCTAATACGCACACCTTTTTAGAAAAATCTGTGGTGCCTGGATTTCGAACCTCGGATCCTTGAAAGAGAGGACGAGTTTCAACCATTAGGCTATCCGCTCGACTCTGTACATATTTACAAGGAATTCAATTGAAATACGTAATACAAAGGTTCTAACCACGCGGTCGTATATTCCCAAATATTTATCACACAGTTACATATCAGCAAAGCGTTTTTGAATTAGAGCCGCCCTAATTAGCGATTCGAGCTTCAAACAAAAGCTTTTATAAAATAAGGCGCATTTCAAAAATATAATTCCTTTCACCGAGTAGGTATTTCCGGGCGAGCGGGCTTAAAGGGACAAAGGTTCTCCGCACAAAGGAGCCGAAATGGATCCCATGAATGCGTATAAGGAATATTATAACGGGACATTATGTGGGCATTATAATTGCGGACGAAATGTGATTAGCTTTAAGAAAAGATGTGGATTGAAAATTGGACAATGGATGATCAGGATTATTGGTTTAATCGGATATGGGTTGTGGTGATAAATTCTGAATTAATTAAAATAACTGATTTTGGTTTTTTGATTAATTCCTACAAAATTTATGGAAATATTGTTATAGTCGTTTTTAGGCATCGGTACCCAAAGGGTGAAAACGGGACCTTGTTACTAAGACTCCGCTGTCCGCTTGTACGTCTGTCTGTCACCAGACTGTATCTTAAGAACCGTCATAGCTAGACAGTTGAAATTTTCATAGACGATGTATTTCTATTACCAGTATATCAAAGTACCATTCTTGCTCATGTACGACTCGCACTTGGCCGGATTTTTTTATCCCTGCAGGGATAGTTACTGTTTACATGGGGTTATTAGGACCGTCATAAGATCTCGATTCAATATGGTACTACGATTTAAAAGTTTTCGACGAATCAATGTAGGTATATAACATTTACATATATTCACGAGACTAATAACATAGAAAGCAAAATTCAGGGAATCTCGCTTAACTTCGTGCAAACAATGAAAAATATATATGCCTTTGTGAGATTTCACAGGGATATCTATTTCAATCTACGTCAATTTATTGGTCGTTAGAACTTATTGATAAATTTGTCTTTTTATAACATTGTACAAAGAGACATGCAGTCACCTGATGGTAAGTGGCTTCTGCCGCCCATGGACATCTGTAAGTCAATCCCAGATGCGTTGTTACTCCTCAGGACTAAGATGATCGCCTCATATAAGGGTAAACCGACAACCACACACTTTCGACGAAACACATGAACTGCTTCACGCTAGAAGTAGACGTGGCGGTGGTACCTTCTCGGTCGATCTACTCTGGTTTTACCACTGAACTGTAAAAAGTTAAAAAAATATTTCATAACATAGTACTTATGTTGAATGTCTAAAAAACAAGTGAATTCACGGGTAAAAGCTAGTTAAAACTGAATAAGCTACCCGATCAACTCTGCGAAAGTAATCAAAACAGGACTCTTCAAGAAAAATAGTTTTCCAACAAACAGGAGTAAGAAGCTGCCTTTATCCATGTTTTTCTATTTCTGCCTTCAGCCGCAGACTATTCAAGAAGTTGAAGTGTTCTAAGGAGCAGCGTTAATATCTTTGCTTTAACTATTTTTAATACTCATTTCATAACTAGAAAGCTGTGATGCTATTTCTTCTGATTTTAAGTGATCTACAGACGGACGCTTACTGACGCTTTCTACACTCTTCTGACGATTTCTACACTAGGATTTTCTCCTATGTCGTGGGTGCCATGGACACACAAAGACGAGTACACAGACACTCAGACCTAGAACAGAAATCAGAACTTATCATTAATATTTCTGTCTGGCCGGAAATCGAACCCGGGACCCACTGCGCGTTAGACCGGTATGGTGACCGCTCGGCCACTCGGGTCGTCAAATCAATCACTTCCATTTGGTAACTTGAAATTGAAATTGATAGTTTTCCAATCTATTTTACTTTTTAGTTACGCTTGTAGAAGTTAAAAGTAAATATTGTAACTGATTGGAATAGAGTACCTTCAGTAAACAATAATTGATTTTATTACCCGACAGCATCAGCAGGAGGGTGATGTGTTTAACCGATTTCCTAAAGGAAAGATGTTATCTATTCGTCACATATATATGTTTTTTTTTAGAAAAGCGGTACATAACTGGGATTCAAACCTCAGAACCTCGTTTTGAAGGCCGAGTTTCAACCGTTAGATTATCACTGCTCCCAAGATCATAGATTTAGAGTATCTAAATTTGTTGAAAGCGTTAGTAAAAGGAGACGACAAGATTGGTCCTCATGGTACAAACAGCCTCCGGTAATTTTCAGCCGAGCTAATTTAATTAGGTCCAAAGGCTAGAACTATTAAAACATCGCTCTATAAAATTAAGTGACAACTTTGAAAGCATCTTAATTATCCGTACAGTTTACGAGTCTGATATAGTAATGTTATGTTATTACCTTCTTGTTATCGGTATTGATAATGCTGACTGGGCTAATCCCGCTCCTATTTTACTATAATGATCTTTGACATTACATTTATAAAGCAAGGTTTCAAACGTTAAATCGTGAAAACTGAACAAAAATGCCTATCGAATGGAATTTAGCTAGCAAATAACATATTTCGTGCAAAACTTTAAAACTTACGATTGATGCTATCTTCGGTCTACAATAAGTAAGCATTTTTGTAGCAGGTTTAGTGGCCAGTGCCGACAATGGAACTCGGTAATCAACTCCAGATAAAGTGAGAGTCTTATTTGAGGTTGGCTAGAGATACGTTGCTACTGTTGAGGAAGATTGAACGCTTGGAATTAGTGTATCTTACCACACTCCTCAGACCAAAACATAGTGGCGCTTAACACTGCTGTTATAAGACAGAAATAAGTGTGGCGGTGGTGCTTCGGGAGTCGAAACACAAAGGGTGGTTCGCAACCTTTAAAATACTTATATAAGGACGCTTCCTTTGTGCAAGCATGTATGTGCAAATTGATGGACTGACAAGTTGCGAACTATCTGCGGTGAGCCAAGCCGGGCGTGTTTCGTTGAAACTTATCCGCAGACGTGAACTCCGCATAGCCAAAAGGTCCAGCATAACTTGTAGGTACTGTTCGAAATATCTAAAAGTTATGCATACCCTAGTTAGGAATTTTAAATGTATAAAACTAATATCTATGTATACTTTTGTTTTTGTTCTTGTTCTTGTTTTTGTTCTTGTTGTTCTTGTTCTTTCATTGCTACATTATAAGAAAATAGTAATATTTATTCTATATACTCGCAGCAACAGCTTTTTTGATTTACTCAGTATAGTACGAATTTATTATGTTCTCTTAAAACAATAATTGTTTTTAGGGAACAAAATAAACTCGTACTAAGAGCACTGCATAAATACAATAAGCGAAAATCAGGCGTGCACGCTATCCTTTTTAGGGTTTCGTAGCCAAATGGCAAAAATCGGAACCCTTATAGATTCGTCATGTCTGTCTGTCCGTCCGTCAGTCCGTCTGTCCGTATGTCACAGCTATTTTACTCGGAAACTATTAAGACTAAAGAATTGAAACTTGGTAGGTAAGTGTATTCTGTTAACAGCTCTTCGAATTATGTATAAAAATAAAAAATATATTAAATTTAGGGGGAGCTCCCCATACATGGAACTGAAACTCAAAAAATTCTTTTTCATCTTACATACGCGTGTCGGTAGTCTACAAAAAGGTCTTCAAAAATGACATCGAGCTTTCTAAAACCATTTTTTCTCAAAGTCGATTGTTTGAGAGATAATCCCTTTCAAAGCCGTAAAATGAGTGTCCCCCCCCCCCCTCTACCTTTTGAACTAAGAC